>JAIUZE010067771.1:0-22162 GCA_022085475.1 Heliosperma pusillum | reverse complement strand
TCACATTTCCCTGAACTCATACGCGATGCTTACATTTCGCCTATGTAGACTATTTTCCTCCTGGTAGCACGACGATAATAATACGGTCCTAGTCAAAACCTGGCCAGATTCTCGGAATAAACGTGTTCCGATTCGACATGCGATAAACGTTTCGCATCCAAGACTCGGTCTTACAATATATATGCCGAGTACCCCAAATTCGGTAGATCAATTCACGAAAGAGGAGGAAAAATAGCTCAAGCCTCATAACATGCGGTACGCTACATGCAAATAACACCACCTCGCAAGTACACAACATTTGACGGCCGGGTCGATCAACGCATAGCGTTCAACTCCCAACAACGTCGTCGTATGCCCACTAACACATGCATTTAAGTAGTAGGATACCTCCCCGTTCCGACATTCCAGCCTTACAAACGTGAAGGTAGCCAAGGGAATGAGAGTACAAACCACAAGACAAAATAGTGCTCAAACCGTATCATTTATTTGTGAAAACCGACTCAAAGTGGAACATACCAAAAACCGTCACAAAACATGTGATACAAGTGAATGAGATGTCATATATTCAAAACATTAATATTATAAGTCACTACGTAAAATTATACGATAAACGAATCATGCGAACTATTATAATTTAAAACCGTAAACAAAAATCATAAACACCTTCCAGCAGGTGCCAGCCGGTCAGGTGGACCGGCTGCCGGTCTACCGGCTCAGGCCAATGCTTCATACGAAAACCAACTTCAAACATAAGTATGTCCCAGCCGGTCAGGTCGACCGGCTGCCGGTCAACCGGCTGGGACCAAAGGGTCTTTTGAAAATAAGGAAGAAAGAAGGGGTGTCTCAGCCGGTGGTCTGACCAGCTGCCGGTCGACCGGCTGAGCCCAACCTCGTACTTCGAAATCACGTAAAAGTGTTACAATTTACAGCCACTGCCCCAGCCGGTGGTCAGACCGGCTGCCGGTCGACCGGCTGGGGTCCCTAGTACACGAAAATGCCACTTTCAACCACGATCAACATTTGACAATTATCGACTATCATTCTAATTCATCAATTCTCATATGAATACTCAACAAATAATATCCATCAACCATAATACAAGTCATAAGTTTACTAACCATAATCTAAATACGGTTTCTATCCTAGAAATCACATAAAACACGTAAATGATACCGAGTAACCCTTCACCGTTACCTTTAAGCGTCTTCACTACTCGTCAAGCTCCTCTTCAATAAGGAAATAGTCTTTGTCGGGATCTTGGAGGTCACCACCTACAAATACATCATAAAAGATGAATAAAATTCATCTTGAGAAAGACGGAAAGTTTGAAAAACGAGAAAGACGGTAATTTTATTATCAATACGGATAGAGGAAGGTAAGAGGGGAAGAATGAGACAAACTTACGTGAATTTCAACAAGAAACGAGGAAGATACGATGATTCAAAGATGGATCAAAATTGGAGGCAAGGGTTTTGTTTGCTTAAAGAAGAAGAAATGTGTTTGTGTTTGTGTTGAATGAAAAATAGGTTAAGGGAGGGAGTGTGAGTTGTGTAAGGAAAAGTCAACAAAAAGTCAAACTCGTCTTAAGACGGGATTCTCATGGAATCTCGCGGAAATTCCAGATACGAACTCGGAAATTCTAAATTCGACTCGGAAAATTAAATTTACGATTACAACTATAATTCACTGAAAAGTAACCGTAAAATATTTTTACTAGAAAAATAGGGTACATTTCCGGGTGTTACAAATTATTAGTGTTCTAATTAAGATTAAAACATAATGATTACTAACCTACAACTAGCCCTAAAGCCTAATGCTTTGTAATCACAAAAAGGTTAAGCATGCTCACCTTATCTTATGGGTGGCCGGTTATAGTGATAGAAATAAGGAGATGCTTTTCTTCTTAATCACTACTTGTCATCTCACATTTTGATGAACATAAGTTGTTAATTCATTTTTCTCACACTACAAACTTAAGAAGTTTCACACAAACACAAGTTCTCATATTTCTAATATCTTGAGATTGTTACTAAGAGTAGTGACAATGATATTAGACTTATTATTAAGGGCTACTATTGTATTACACTAGTATTGTAATATTATAGTGATTTGGGATAGTCTAGGTGCATCACCTAGGAGAGTTCCTATACTTGGAACTAGGAAGTTCATCCATATATCCATTAAGCTCAAGAACAAGAACAAGAAGGAGTCTTGTTCTTGTGCCCTTTATTCGTCCAAAACAACAATGTGAGGAACAATATCTTTATCTACTTTGTTTTATTTATTTTGCATGCACTAGATCTTGAGAACTAATTAAAGAGTTAATTAGTTAATCATAAGAAGAGTCTTATGAGTAGGTATGTGAACCTAACAGACAGTTGCTTGGGAAATTTGAATTGTTGGGCCTTTGATTGTTGTAAATTATTTGTGGGTTTTGTTGGAAATTGGAGTTCTGGTTTTGGGTGGGATTTTGGGCTCTAAAATGATTGAATTGACCGTTTTCAAAGCATTTCGACTTATCCCCTCCCCATCCCAAAAGGTCGCGGTTCCCCGCTTGGTTGTACACTCCCCCTCCACTTGGGTTCCTTGAATTGTAATTCCCATACCCCATAGCATTAGCACTTTCCATAGTTGCTCCTTGTTCAATCATGATGTAGCATGTGTCGGTGGCATGGTCACCCCCACAACATGAGCATTCAGTTGGTTCGGGGTGTTGAGAGAATGAGTTACCTTTGTTAACAACCAAGTTTGACATCATACATTTAAGTTCACCCATTTCTTGCATGATCATGTGGTTTTGAGATGCATAATGATTCTCCATGGAGGATACATTCCTAGAGACCCCTCCCCCCTCCCCTTTCACTCTTTCTTCCATAGCTTCTTGTGTTCATTGCTAATTTTTCGATAATATTGTTGGCCTCGGCCACATTAAGCGTGCCAATTCCACCTCTGGTGGCGGCAATGATCATTCTTTGGTCATTTTGGCACAACCCCTCATTGAAAGCCGTTAACAACTCATCTCCCGACATGCCATGGTATGGGCATCTTGCCACAGGACTCTTGAAACGCTCCCAATAATCATAAAGGGCCTCTCCCATTTCTTGTTCAATAGTAGTGATAAGTTTCTTGGACTGATTGTGTCTTGAATCCGGATAATACTTTTCAAGAAACCTTATCTTCAATCCCACTCACGTGGTAACAGAGTGAGCCGGGAGGCAAAAGAGCCATTCTTTCGCGGCATCTTAAAGAGAAAAAGGGAATGCCCTAAACTTGAATTGATCCTCGGTCACTCCTTGGGGAATAGCACCTTGGCAAATCATATGAAACTCGGCCAAAGGTCTATTTGGGTCGTTCCCCACCATGCCATAGAATTTAGGTAAGTTGTGGACGAAGAAACCTTTGAGCTCAAAGTTCACATCCCCCATGGGAGGATATGCAATACAAAGGGGTTGCTCCTCATAATTCCTTGCCCGAATCTCACCGATTGTCCTATTATCCTCCGCAATATTACGTGGGTAAAGGACGTTCAATGGAGATGGTATCCTAGGTGGTGACTCAAACTCTTCTTCCGGTTGTTCTTGAAAAATATTATTTTCCATTTCCTCTTCACTAGGTTCCCTCCAAAAAGGTCTCCTATAAAGGGGATTTGAAAACAACCAATTTGATATGCTACTTGAAGATGGATCAATATCTTGGTCACCAATTCCCTCTTGTGACCTAGGCATAAACTCTAAAACAACTCAACAACACAAATTAGTAACTTCAATAAGGTTGGCTAAGTAAACCCGAATAGCAACCCAAGAGCATATCACACAAAGTAACTAATAAGCTAAAAAAAATTTGAAAAACAATCTAAACAAGTTATGACACTAACAAGAGTTTAAATTTAATTTTTAGCTATATTGCCTTCCCCGGCAACGGTGCCAAATTTGACGAGGCTATTTCACGTGTCGTTAATTTCGCTAATTAGCTATGGTCAAATAACAATTTATATCTCCTAAACAAACACAAACTATCTTAAATAAAGGTAGTAAATGGTAAGAATTGGGTCGAACCCAAGAGAAGGCGGGATTAACTAAATTAACTAATCTGGACTCTTGCTAAAAACCAATTAACAAAACTAATTACTAACTAATTACTCTAATCACTAATTAAGACACAAACTTAAATTAATTACAAACTATGAAATTAACAATGACAAAAACATGTAGGATAACACATATGGAGAAAGTTTGATTTGAGAAATTGATTAACAAGTCTAAAATGACCAACAAGTACTTAAGATTCAAATATTCAAATATAAAGAAACTAACTTAGTGTAATTTTCCCAAGTTCCCAACAATTAGCAAAGTAAAAACTCTTTACAACCAAGTTCCTCTCTTCTCTAATTATCTAATACAAGTTTCTAATAAATTAGTCAACTAGGATTAACTCAACCAAGGATGACCCTTTACAACCCAATTTACACCCACTAAAACATGAGGTCAAATCAACGATGCAAGCTTTATGAACAAAACCAAAGAAACAAGCTAGAATCATGTAATAAAACACTAAACCATGTTCTAACGACACAATAAACCAAGTTCCACTCAAAAGATTCCATGTTTAAACCAAAGTTGCAATCTTTCAAGGTTGCTTCAACAATATCAACACAAAATAACCAAAATTATCTAGACAAAGCACTAATTAAACAAACAACTTGCTAAAATGGTTAGTCTCAACAATAATTCATTCAACAATGGAAAATAAACATGAGAAAATGGTATTAACTAAAGAAGAAGAGGTTCAAAGAGTCTGACAATGCTAAAAGAGGAAAACTTGTTCTAATTACACTAAGAAATAGAAGATTAGCTACCGATAATCAAGAATTACAACCCAAATAATAAGGTTCAACTGAATGTTACAAGCCAAAATGAAGAACTAAAAATGAGAGAATTTCAATGTGTTTTTGTGCTTTGTTGTGGAATGTTATGGAAATGCATGGAATGTGGTCTCTCTCTAAAATCTGGTTCTTTTATAACCTTGCTTCAGAAACCTAAGGCCTTCGAGAAATGGGCCTCAAAATGACAAGACGGAAAATGAAGAAACACGTGTCCCAGGCCAGGACGCTGGCAGCGTCGTGGGACGCTGGCAGCGTTTTGGTGACGCTGGTAGTGTATTAACCTGCCAGTTTTTACTCTTGGTTGCTCGCCTTGACTTTCGTTGACCCCTTTGAATGCTAGTCTTGCCTTGACTTCCATTGACCCTTTGGACTTGCTTTTCTTGCATTGATAATCTGCTCTTGCTCCTAGCCCACTCCAATTGTCGGGTTTGGTCTCGGGTTTGACTTTGACTTTAGTTGACTTCCGGGCTTGACTCTAAAATTTGACTTAAAAATACCAAATAACAACATAACTACAAGGACTAAAGTTAGCATAAAACGATGCTAACGACCCGTAAAAAGTACATTAAACGGACCTAATAAACATTACTAAACACGACACATTTTGGTGTTGCCACCTATTTATAAAGAGCTACTCGGAACCCTAATGGCTCACGAGATTAGTTTTGATGAGGATGAGGCAAATGATAACAATAGTAAGAAAGTGGCTTTACAAGCTGAGTCTAGCAAAAAACAAGACTCGGATCTTGAAGATGAAACGGTGTTAATTGCTAAGCGTTTTTAGAAAAAATTCTTTAATCGAAAACAAGGAAAAACGCCTAACAATAACACTAACAAATCTTATTAAAAGCCAATCGAGTCAAAAGCGTCTCTCTCAAGTCGTGGTTGCTTCAAGTGTGGGGACAATGATCATATGATTAAGGATTGCCCTACCTGGAAGAAAATCAAAGACAAAATTAACGAGACAAAACCAAGAAGGAATTCAAGCAAGTCCTGATGGCTTATTGCTAGGGAGATCAGGACACAGAAGACGACGAGTCAGGGGAAGAAGAAGTTGCCAGCCTATGTCTGAGCAACGTCAGTCTTGACCTAATTTATGACTGCGACAACGAGAGTGAATGTGAGATGTGCCTTGTAAAAGTTCATAGACCCTAATTAGACTCCTCTAATTAGTTACTAAATTACTTGTTAATTTAGTGTTTAATAAAGATCTATGTAACATGCATGCAAATTAAAATGCATAATAAAAGTAAGAAGAAATTTCCTTACATTGGGAAATTTCGGTTTATATGGGCACAACAAGAAAGAAACACCTTTCTTGTTGATTTTGTGCTAGAAAGAAATAGATGATCCTCCTTGTAATCTTCAAATTAGAAGACCTCCTTTAAGATGCACCCAAGAGAAAACCCAAACTAATCACTTAGTTTTTGACTAGAAAACACAAGTGATAATATGAACTAATATTAGATTTATTACTACTCTAGTAATAGGAAAAATATTAGTGTTTGAGAGTTTTAGAGAGATGAGGATTTTAGTGAGATAAACATGCAAAATAAGAATGAACAAGTGAAAATAAAATGAACAACAAAATTGTCCATTTAAGGACACAAGTGGTCCGGCCAAGAGAGCCCTTGGTGGCCCCTTATTTTGCTTAAAATAATCTCATGCAAAAATGTTGAGTGTAGTAGTGAATAAGACCATGATCATGTGTCATAAACATGACATGATCACATGTTGTAGTGTAATACAAGAAACAACAATCATCATGTTATACACTACAAGATTCCGGTCTCCACTAGTGACATATGGTCCATTTTGATTTTTGATATTTGTCCCACAAATACTTATAATCACATGTTTAATTATCTTGTATAATTAAGGATTAATTTGATCATATAACAATTTTATGACTCAAATTAATAAATAATATACACTTAACTTTTAAGTGATATTTTATCATTATATCAATATATAATGGGTCCCACAATGCCTAGTTAGTTTATTTTACAACTCCTTGTAAATATAATTAACTAATCACCTCTACCTCAAAGTATATGCATAACCTCAACTAATTTAATAAATTAACTATTAATCATTAAATTAAATCTTATTCAATCGTATTAAAATAAGACGTAAAATTTATTCAGTCAATTATCGTATAATTGACTAATAAACTTATCCGGAATGAGTTCGTAACTCAATTTCCAATAAATAACTCTCGTAACTAAACATATATCAAATATATATGTAAAGTACTAATTAATATGTATCGTATACAAATAATTAGATTTGATGTTTGGGTCTCATCCTATAGGTGTGACCGAAAGGGGTCAGTTGATTACCGCCGTCATACGACAATAACGTCTAACTCTAGTCAGCTGACCGTTATCGATTTACGTTAATCAACTGACGTGGAGTATCAAAATACTAGTCATCCCACTAATATTCCAAAATGAGATTTATAATATAAATGCACTATTGTGGAGGACACTTGCTCCAACAATCTCCCACTTGTCCGATACAAGTTGTGCATATAGCCACACTATTGCGGAGGACTCCTACTCCCACAATATCTCCCACTTGTCTTGACAAGTTGTGTGCTACCAATTCTCTTGTCACTTTTGCGTCACATCCTCCCACTCATCGCAAGGTGTCTTTCAGGTCGCACTTGCGATTGGAAAAATAAATTGAGTGGTTTTCTCGATCTGGAGAGTAACTGTCTGACCGGAAAATCTACCATAGATCTCTTCCGAGCGTGGCCACGCATTTCCAGTCACTACTCCTCGAGTGGCCCGAAGATGTTAATACCCAACGTGGGTGGACAATTCCTGTTGACCCAACTTACACTGTATAATGCAAATCACCATGACCCAGTAGATGCCCATCGGCCTCCTTTCACGGCACGACCTAGGACAAAAACCAAAGTCAATCGGAAAATACACCGACTCAGGTAAATGGTCGCCAGTCTAAAGAATCAACTCATAGGAATATAATAGAAATCCCCGCCACGACCAGGCTTCAACAATTTTGATAAGGGACTCTATTATGGTCACTGTCCGACAGAGTGTCTCTACAGTCTGTCTATGTAAACGATCAGTCATCTCCATGACTCCATGGTGTTGAACCAACCATCGATCGACTTACAATCTAGTCATTTCGAGACGTCACCTTATGCAAATGACTAGGGACAATTACTAAGTTCATCATGTTCACTTGAATTGAGTTCAACCTTTCTTATAACCAATTCGAACAAAACAAAGTAATAAAATTTAGTCAATACTAAATAAAAGAGCTCATATAAAACTCGAACAATGAATGAAATTATCATATATGTAAACATTGATACAACATTCAATTATTACATATCACATAATCTAGAGGAATTCAGGAACTCACCTTAATCCCATCGAGATGACATGACTATCATGTTTAGCCTTTGTAAGAGGCTTGGTTAGAGGATCAGCGATGTTATCGTCTGTCCCAACCTTACATACATCTATTTCCTTCCTCTCCACGTAATCTCTAATTACATGGTATTTCCTAAGTACATGTCTAGACTTGGAACTAGACTTGGGCTCCTGTGCTTGAAAGATAGCCCCACTGTTATCACAATACATCGTGATGGGATCTGTGGCAGTACAGACTACTCCTAGTCCTTCCAAGAACTGCCGAATCCACACAGCTTCCTTTACAGCCTCTGATGCCGCGAGGTACTCAGCTTTTGTTGTAGAATCCGTAGTCACGCGTTGCTTGAAGCTCTTCCAGCAAATGGCTCCTCCATTCAACATAAAGACAAAGCCAGATTGGTATTTTAAATCATCCCTATCAGTTTGGAAACTAGCGTCCGTGTAACCCTTTACACGCAACTCAGTCTCTCCTCCAAACACCAAGAACGAATCTTTAGTCATTCGTAAGTACTTAAGGATGTTCTTTACGGCTATCCAGTGACTCTCACCTGGATTGGCTTGATAACGACTCGTCGTGCTCAAAGCATATGCGATGTCGGGGCGAGTGCACATCATAGCATACATGATTGACCCAACTGCTGAAGCATAAGGGATCAACTTCATGCGTTCAATCTCCTCGGTGACGGTAGGACTCTGGGATTTACTCAGAGTGATACCATGACCTATTGGAAGAAAGCCTCTCTTAGAGTCTTTCATTTTGAACCGATCAAGAATCTTATCTATATAAGCTTCTTGACTTAATGCTAGTATCCTCTTGGATCTATCTCTATAGATCCGGATACCCAAAATGCGTTGTGCCTCTCCCAAATCCTTCATCTGGAAATGTTTCCCAAGCCACTCCTTGGTAGAAGTAAGCATTGGTATGTCATTCCCAATGAGAAGTATGTCATCCACATACAAGATAAGGAAAGTAACTTTGCTCCCACTAAACTTCATGTATAAACATGGTTCCTCGACACTTCGAGTGAATCCATTTTGTTTAATTACATGATCGAAGCGATGATTCCAACTCCTTGATGCTTGCTTAAGACCATAAATGGATATCTTAAGTTTGCATACCTTCTTAGGGTTGGATTTATCCTCAAAACCTTCAGGTTGTGTCATGTACACTTCCTCTTCTAGAATCCCATTCAAGAAGGCGGTTTTGACATCCATTTGCCAAATTTCATAGTTATAAAATGCGGCAACTGCTAAGAGAATCCTAATGGATCGAAGCATAGTGACTGGGGCAAAAGTTTCGTGATAGTGTAAACCATGAACTTGAGTGAAGCCTTTTGCCACCAATCTAGCTTTGTAGATATCATTATGTCCATCTATGCCATTCTTGATCTTGTGGATCCACTTGCACTGAAGAGGTCGCACCTTCTCAGGTAAGTCTACCAAGTCCCATACTTGATTTTCGTACATAGAATCCATTTCGGATTGCATGGCCTCTAGCCAATGCTTGGAGTCGGGACTAGAAACGGCCGACTTGTAGGTTGTGGGTTCATCACTTTCAAAAAGTAATAAATCACCATCTCCCTCGATACATCCGAGGTAACGATCAGGTTGATAACTAATTCTACCTGACCTTCTAGGGACAATAACCGTTTCAGACGAGGAGGGAACGTTTTCCTCCACTTCATTTTCGGTTTGTGGCTCTCGAACTTCGTCAAGTTCGAATTTTCTCCCACTCTGCCTTTTAGAAACGAAATCGCTTTCTAGAAAGACAGCATCACGAGACACAAACACTTTGTCCTCATGACGGTTGTAGAAGTAATATCCACGAGTCTCCTTAGGGTATCCTACAAAATAACATTTGTCGGATCTGGGTGCGAGCTTGTCATTAGACTTCTCATGAACAAACGCCTCGCAACCCCAAATTTTCATAAACGACAAATAAGGAACCTTTCCTTTCCATATCTCATATGGAGTTTTATTGGCTGCTTTAGTCGGGCTACGATTTAGTGAAAATATTGCGGTTAAGATGGCAAATCCCCAAAACGAGTCAGGAAGCTCTCTAAGACTCATCATCGACCGAACCATATCTAATAAAGTTCGGTTTCTCCTTTCAGACACACCATTTAATTGAGGTGTTCCAGGAGGAGTCCATTGTGATACTATACCGCAATTTTTTAAGTGTGAATCAAATTCATAATTTAGATATTCACCACCACGATCGGATCGTAGGGTTTTTATCTTTTTATTCAATTGGTTTTCCACTTCATGTTGAAACTCTTTGAACTTTTCAAAGGCTTCACTCTTATGCCTCATTAAGTAGACGTATCCATATCTACTCAAATCGTCGGTAAAAGTAATGAAGTACTTGTAACCACCTCTAGCTTAGAGAGTCATTGGGCCACATACATCGGTATGTACAAGGCCTAATACTTCACTTGCTCGTGTCCCTTTTCCTGTAAAAGGAGCACGAGTCATCTTGCCCAAAAGAGAAGATTCGCATTCACCATAAGATTCGTAATCAAATGGTTTGAGAAGTTTCGTTGAAACGAGTCTCTTTATGCGTCGTTCGTTTATATGACCTAAACGACAATGCCAAAGGTATGATTGATTAGGTTCACCTAATTTGAGCTTCTTGCTTTCGATATGATATATTTCATTAACATTATCAAGAACATAAATGCCTCCAATAGAGATGGCTTTACCATAAAACACATCATTAAAAGAAAACGAACAACTATTGTTCTTGATTACAAAAGAGAAACCCTCCGCGTCAAGTACGGAAATGGAGATAATGTTCTTAGTCAAGGAGGGTACAAAATAACAATTATTTAAATATAACTCAAGACCACTAGCTAAGGTTAATACATAAGTTCCTACGGAGACGGCGGCAACTCTTGCTCCATTCCCCATTCGTAGGTCCACATCACCCTTGGCTAGTGCTCGCACGTCCTTCAGCCCCTGCAAGTGATTACAAAGGTGAGAACCACATCCAGTATCAAATACCCAAGTGGAAGTGCAAGCATAGTTAATATCTATCATATAGAGAGAAGAGAGGATTATACCTGACGGTGTCACACATCCGTCCTTCTTATCCTTCAAATACTTGGGACAATTGCGTTTCCAATGTCCCTTGCCTTTACAATAAAAGCATTCGGCTTCGGCGTGCTTCTTACCCTTAGCCTTGGCATTGCTATACATAATAGCTTTGCCCTTTCCCTTTCCTTGCTTCTTAAATTGGGCTTTGGCTTTTCCCTTCCCCTTTTGAACCCCTAGCTTCAAGTTCTTCAATCTCATTGTAAGAACATCCTTTTGCTCACTCCCACTTGCTTCCATATCCCTTTCGACTTGGGTAAGGAGAGCATGGAGCTCGTGAAAGCTCTTATCCATGCCATGCATGTTATAGTTTGCCCTAGCTTGGGCAAACTTGGGAGGAAGTGAGTGAAGGATGCGGCCAACCGCTAGCTTCTTAGGAATCTTGACCCCTAGACGATCTAGAGTGTCAACATGTTCCACCATCTTAAGCACATGTGGGCCAACCTTTTGGCCCCTCTCTAACTTGGCTTCAAAAAGCCTAGTCATAGCATTGTATTGGCGAATCTCGGGTGATTGAGAAAAGGCCAATGTCACCCTAGAGAATATCTCATATGCTCCAAGGGTGATGTATTGTTGCTTAAGGCTTGAGGACATCGACCAAATCAAGACCATCTTGACGTCGTTTGCTACCTTAAGGTATTCCTCATAGGCGGCTTTGGCCGCATTAGTGGCTCTTGGGCCGGGTTCATTGGGAGGTGCCTCGGTCAAGTAGCGCAAAACGTTATCCGATAACGCCGCACCCTTGATCGTTTGTTCCCACTCGACGAAATTAGTTCCATCGTCTTTTAAGATGCATTTGTCCATAACGGACCTTAGCCATGAGTCGTTTCCTAGTTGAACGGTGTTGTTATTGTTTGCCATTGCGAATTATGAATAACTACAACAAAATTAGGAAATATTAACATTCATTGTTTTAATCAATTTTACTTGTATAACCAATTTAAACAAGTCACTCATATAATGACCCCTCACGAAATTATATAAGCGATTCCGAGACCCGCATTTTAGACAAAAGAACATGTTATGCAACTTTTATGTAAAAGACGGTAAGTCAACTTTTGACTAATTCTACTCCTAGAACTCTCGGTTGACGGATTTCAACTAAACCCATCTCCTAGTCCCAAGATAACGCTTATCTTGTTGAGTCCAACCCAATTTAGGCGTGTGATCGTATCACCCTACTTACCCGAGGTAAAAAGGTCCACGTTGTGGTTGTCCTAATGAACACGGGGTTCATAGGTGCTTCAATTGGTAAGGCTAAATCTCAATTCCTTTTTTAAGTTATGTGAGAGGTCTTGCCAATTTTAGTTATTAATTCCCTATAAGTGAACTAAGTCGGTGAATTTTGAATAACGTTGAATTGACAATCGATAAATAAAATGCATGTTGGTGATTTTGGCATGTGCGGAAAAATAAAGCAAGCAATCAAATTAAATCCTAGTATGGCCACCTAGCTAATCTAATTAACTAGATGATTACAAATCGGAAACCAACTCCTTGGTCCCTTGCCTCTTCATGGAACGCTTTCCAATATGGCACCGTCTTTTGGAACACCGACTTTGGGAATCACCGTCTTCACAATAAATAATTACAAAAATACAAATGAATACATAGCAAAATCCTATTATACATTTGATCTATAAAATGAAATTATTAATTATTACAAAACGGCGATACGAAATCGCAATAAATTACAACCAAATCGGTATTCCCTTACATTACGGGTAATACCGATTAAAAATAATCTAGGCCATACTAGGTACAACTTGCAATAAATAAATGACATTCATTCATTCAACAACATAAATAAAAATATGTAAAATCATGCCGAAATCACCCTCAACACTTGTCATGTTCATTCTAGCTCGATTTTTACGAATTTTATCGATTTTTATGTACTAAAAATCAATAATCAACACTTAAATCGTATTTAAGCTCAAACTAATTATCTAAACTGATTTAGAACTCAAAATTAGTCCCTACTAATTTCATTTGAATTTAATTAGTTTGATTTGATCGCATTTGCTATTTAAAGAGGTTTAATCATAACTTTTATGAATTAAACCCAAAATAAAATGAAAGATCATTAAAATTGAAACAAAAAATATTTGTACATACTGGAACACTTCCAGGAACCTCAAGAACAAAAAAATTTGCCCAAAAAATTTGAAATGTTTTTATGAACAAATAGCTTTATAAGAATCGGGTTTTATCAAATAAAAACCAATTAAAATAGTAAAATGATGAAAAAAAATTTCAAGTTTTACCAAGATGAAAGAAATAATATTTTTAAATGTACAAAAAATTTTGAACTCCAGAAAGTCTCGTTTCAATTTTAAAAACAAAAAACCTCCTTTAAATCGATTTTTATCCAATAAAAATCAATAACCATGCAATACATGACCAAATGTCACGAAACATTACATACAATATGTACACCATGCATGTGAGATCATATTAAAAATTTGAGGCCAGATTCAACATGCAACTAATTTTAGTTAACTTTTAACATAAAACCGCATGTTAACTCGGTTATAAAGGCCATAAAACATAATAAATAGCAAATTAATTCGTAAATTCACCAAATTTGACCACAAACATTTTGAGGTCAGTAGGTATGCATGCAAATGAGAAAATTTCGTGAAAACCATTTTTAACATAAATTTTCGATTTTTACTCAAGTTATCGTATAACCCGATTTTAATGCTTAAAATCAACATGCATGCTACAATCTAGCTCTGATACCACATAAAAGTTCATAGACCCTAATTAGACTCCTATAATTAGTTACTAAATTACTTGTTAATTTAGTATTTAATAAAGATCTATGTAACATGCATGCAAATTAAAATGCATAATAAAAAGTAAGAAGAAATTTCCTTACATTGGGAAATTTCGGTTTATATGGGCACAACAAGAAACACTTTTCTTGTTGATCTTGTGCTAGAAAGAAATAGATGATCCTCCTTGTAATCTTCAAATTAGAAGACCTCCTTTAAGATGCACCCAAGAGAAAACCCAAACTAATCTTTTAGTTTTTGACTAGAAAACACAAGTGATAATATGAACTAATATTAGATTTATTACTACTCTAGTAATAGGAAAAATATTAGTGTTTGAGAGTTTTAGAGAGATGAGGATTTTAGTGAGATAAACATGCAAAATAAGAATGAACATGTGAAATAAAATGAACAACAAAATTGTCCATTTAAGGACACAAGTGGTCCGGCCAAGAGAGTCCTTGGTGGCCCCTTATTTTGCTTAAAATAATCTCATGCAAAAATGTTGAGTGTAGTAGTGAATAAGACCATAATCATGTGTCATAAACATGACATGATCACATGTTGTAGTGTAATACAAGAAACAACAATCATCATGTTATACACTACAAGAATCCGGTCTCCACTAGCGACATATGATCCATTTTGATTTTTGATATTTGTCCCACAAATACTTATAATCACATGTTTAATTATCTTGTATAATTAAGGATTAATTTGATCATATAACAATTTTATAACTCAAATTAATAAATAATATACACTTAACTTTTAAGTGATATTTTATCATTATATCAATATATAATGGGTCCCACAATGCCTAGTTAGTTTATTTTACAACTCCTTGTAAATATAATAAACTAATCACCTCTACCTCAAAGTATATGCATAACCTCAACTAATTTAATGAATTAACTATTAATCATTAAATTAAATCTTATTTAATCGTATTAAAATAAGACGTAAAATTTATTTAGTCAATTATCGTATAATTGACTAATAAACTTATCCGGAATGAGTTCGTAACTCAATTTCCAATAATTAACTCTCGTAACTAAACATATATCAAATATACATGTAAAGTACTAATTAATATGTATCGTATACAAATAATTAGATTTCTGTTTGGGTCTCATCCTATAGGTGTGACCGAAAGGGGTCAGTTGATTACCGCCGTCATACGACAATAACGTCTAAGTCTAGTCAGCTGACCGTTATCGATTTACGTTAATCAACTGACGTGGAGTATCAAAATACTAGTCATCCCACTAATATTCCAAAATGAGATTTATAATATAAATGCACTATTGTGGAGGACACTTGCTCCAACACCTTGTTGGTGATTCAGATTCAGAATCAGATTCAGAAGATGATGAAGAGGTTAGTCATCTTGAACTTAAAAAGCAAGTTAAGAAATTGTCTAAGAAGTCTTTAATTAACTATTTTGAAGAAACCCTAGACCATTGTCATGAACAGAGTCTAGAGTTAAAAAACCTTAAGGAAATAATTCTTGACAATGCTGAGGAAAACCAACTTCTGAAGGCCAAAGCTAAGAAGCTCAAACTAAAGTTATGGCTACTCGAACTACAACTTCAAACATGACAAATGTTGAGAAAGAGGCTCTTGAGTCTATCGTACTACAAAAATTACAACAATACAGTTACAACAATACAATACTACTAGAACAACAAACAAACACTCAAAACAGTTTTTCACTCAAACAAGCAATTCAACAAACACTTGGTCTGCAACAATCTCAACACCTCAAAAGTTTAGTGTTTGTTGAATTCTTATGCCTTACTCAGAAAACGTTTCACCAATCCTAGCTAAACAATCAATAAGAGCAAGAAGAAACTCAAAAGAAGACTAATCAAGCCTAATTTTCGAGTAAAAAAAGATGATCAAAATGAAAAAAGTTAAGTATTAAGCTATAGCTTCCCAATTCCACTAAAATTTAGTTCCTTGATGATTAGAATAAGCAAAGAACTCTTCACAACCCTTTAAAAACCCACTAAAAGCTCCTTAAAATAGAATTTGAAGAAGAATTTTCTAGGTTTTCTAAAGGCAAATTTCTGCGATTTTGAGTGATTTGAGTTGATTTGGAGGTGTTTGAAAGTAGAATGAAGGTTAGAATGAAGAATTTAATTGATTGTGATGAAGTTTTGTGAAGATTTGGTGAAGAAAGGTGAAGATTTGAGGGATTGGGGTTGATTTTTGGGGTTTTTTCGTGAAAGATGAAGATAGGAGTGTTTTTGAAGAACTCGTGCTTGTGTGGCTATGAAGAAGCTGATATCAGGTCTTGACGCTGGCAGCGTCTTGTGACGCTGGCAGTGTCCTGTGACGCTGACAGCGTAATCCACTGCCGGATTTCTTCAATTTTGCACTTAGCCAAATTTTGGCTAAGTCTTCCAAAACCACTAGACTTCGATTTTTACTCCAATGACCCTTAATAACCTTCAATATAAAAATTTCACCGAGTCTCGCACTTTTTACCCGTGGCACGCATCCCGAGGCGGCCGAAAACTTGCAAAATCTTCACAAGATCGTTAGTAACTTCAAAAATTTTGATTGATGCAAATTCTAATTACTTAAAAACAACTCAAATATTAACAATTAACAATGAAACTTAAATGAAATATTCACAAGAATAGAATATTTACACGGTTTGCCGTTTATTTAGAGTCGATGGCTCGACTTAGTGGCTCCAAGATTTTTAATCGTCAAACACGGGGTCTTCAAGTAAGCCCTCTTTTTCCCCCTCCCGGTCACATCCCTTAAAATAATGCTTG
This sequence comes from Heliosperma pusillum, assembly GCA_022085475.1. Classification (NCBI taxonomy): domain Eukaryota; kingdom Viridiplantae; phylum Streptophyta; class Magnoliopsida; order Caryophyllales; family Caryophyllaceae; genus Heliosperma; species Heliosperma pusillum. The sequence goes on along the minus strand of JAIUZE010067771.1, from coordinate 5,211 downwards.
AGGCGGTGACCATTTACCTTGATTAGTTTTCCGTCCCCGGGCCCTTCCACCTCAATTGCTCCATGATTAAACACCTTATTGACGGTGTAAGGTCCAAACCATCTAGACTTCAACTTACCCGGGAAGAGTTTAAAACGATTTTGGAAAACAAGAACTTGATCCCCTTCTTTGAAAACCCGACGGTTTATCATACCGTCGTACCATTTCCTTGTTTTCTCCTTGTTAATTGAGGAGTTCTTATATGCATCATGGCGAATTTCCTCAAGTTCTTGCAATTGTAGCTTCCGGTGCATACCGCTCTCATCATGGTTTTGGTTGAAGGATTTGATAGCCCAATAGGCTTTGTGCTCAACCTCCACGGGGAGGTGGCAAGCCTTGCCATATATGAGACGGAACTGCGACATGCCTATGGGGGTCTTAAATGCGGTTCTATATGCCCACAAAGTATCGACTAGACTCTTGATCCAATCCTTCCTCCCCGAATTCACCGTCTTTTCAAGGATACCTTTAATCTCACGGTTAGAGAGCTCGGCTTGGCCGTTTCTTTGTGGGTGATAGGCCGTAGAAATCTTATGGTTCACCCCATACTTTTTGAGAAGGCTTCCAATAACCTTATTGCAAAATTGAGTACCTCTATCACTAATTACGGCCCTTGGGAAACCAAAGCGGGAAATTATGTTCTCTTAGATGAAGGTTGCTACTACTCTTGCATCATCGGTGCGGGTGGGAATTGCTTCCACCCATTTGGACACATAATCCACCGCCAAAAGGATATATAAGTACCCACAAGAGTTAGGAAAGGGGCCTATAAAATCGATTCCCCAAACATCTAAGACCTCACAATAGAGGAGGGGTTGTTGTGGCATCTCGTTCCTTATTGTCAAGTTCCCCATCATTTGGCGTCGGTCATAAGTCTTCACAAGTTTATGAGCATCCTTGAAAATGCTTGGCCAAAAGAAACCGCATTCAAGCACTTTCCTTGCGGTTCTTTGTGGCCCAAAGTGTCCTCCACATGCATAGTCATGACAATGATGTAGGATGGATGGAATCTCACTCTCGGGCACGCATCTTCTTATAATTTGATCTTGGCAAAATTTCCAGAAGTATGGGTCATCCCATATGTAGTACTTTGCATCGGACCTTACCTTGCGCCTTTGAAGGAAAGAAAAATGGCTTGGAAACCACTTTGTTACCAAATAGTTGACCATGGTAGCATACCATGTTTCCTCCACTTGGATAGCATATAGGTACTCATGAGAGAGACCTCCTTCAACCTCATCAAGAGGGCATGATGGTCTTCCTTCAAGGTTTAGCCGACTTAGATGATCCGCCACCACATTCTTCACCCCTTTCTTGTCCTTGATCTCTACATCGAATTCACTTAGGAGAAGAATCCACCTCAACAACCTTGGTTTTGCATCCTTCTTTGCCACAAGATATCTAATGGCGGCATGATCGGTGTAGATGATCACCTTTGTGCCCAAGAGATAGGATCGAAATTTCTCTACAGCATAAATCACACCAAGGAACTCCTTCTCCGTTGTAGATTAGTTCTTTTGGGCGTCATTCAAGAGTGTCGATGCATATTGAACCACATTGGGTCCCTTGTCACTCTTTTGACCCAAAACCACTCCCAATGCGTAGTCACTTGCATCAGTCATGATTTCAAATGGCATGTCCCATTGAGGTGCTTGAATAATTGGTGCAGTGACCAATCTCTCCTTCAAATCATCAAAAGCTTTCCTACAAGAGGCTTCAAAGACAAACTCCGCTTCTTTGTGGAAAAGCTTACATAGGGGGTTAGCAATCTTTGAAAAGTCTTTAATAAATCTCCGGTAGAAACCGGCATGTCCTAGAAATGACCTAATGTCTCGGGTGTTGGATGGATAAGGTAAGGTTTTTATAATGTCAACCTTAGCCTTATCCACCTCAACCTCCCTTTCCGACACTACATGTCCTAGAACGATGCCACTAGTCACCATGAAATGACATTTTTCGGAGTTTAAGATGAGATGGGACTCTTGGCATCGCTCTAAGACAAGGGCAAGGTGTTTTAGACATGCATCATAGGAGTCCCCATGGACGGTGAAATCGTCCATGAATGCTTCTATGATCTTTTCTACAAAGTTTGAGAATATACTCAACATGCACCGTTGGAAGGTTCCCGGTGCCTTACATAGACCAAATGGCATTCGGCGATATGCAAATGTACCGAACAGACATGTGAATGTGGTCTTGACTTGGTCCTCGGGTGCGATTGGGATTTGAAAATATCCCGAGTACCCGTCAAGGAAACAATAGAAAGCTTTTCCCGCTAGTCTTTCTAACATGTGATCAATAAATGGTAGCGGGAAATGATCTTTCAAAGTAACCGCATTCAAGCGGCGGTAGTCAATACACATCCACCAACCGGTTTGTGGTCGGGTGGAGACCAAGTCTCCTTGTGCGTTCTTGACTACCGTCACTCCTCCCTTTTTGGGCACGACTTGAGTTGGGCTAACCCAACTGCAGCAAGATGAGGGGGGTCTATGCATTTTTCTGAAGGACCCATGAAATGACCCAAAGTCCAAAAGACAACCAAGGGGCTGCCCCAAAAGTGGCAGCAACAAAAGGGGCACTTATGGGGGTTTATTTGTGTTCTAAGCCTATGAAAAACATGAAAGATATGGTTGTGAACCAAGGGCCACAAGACTGGCTCATGGTTCGACCCAAAACCTACTCCAACTAAGGAGTTAAACCACACAAGTTTACCTCCCTAACTCAAGCTTGATATGATTAAGACCACAACTACAGACAAGCACAAGTTTAGACCTCAACCTGGACAGCAAGTTTAGCTTAGCTCACAGCCTAGCACAGAACTAAACTACCCTCACTAATAGACGTAGGTCGATTACCCACAGTCTAGCACAGGGTAACCACCAGGCCTGGCCGATTAGGAGAGCTTAACCACAGCCTAGCACAGGTTAACCTCCCTTAATCATACAACCAAGAAAGGCATGGCCACTATTGGTTGTGACGAGGTGCTCCTTGAGCTAACCCTCAAGTTTGTGTTTGACACAACTCTTTTAATTCATTATCAAAAACTTAATATTACATGGGGTGGTGAGTTCCTTATATAGGGGCATACATTACATCCTATCCATTCATCAAAAAAGTTACATCTAATGGCTACAATTAAAAGGACAAGAGGACAAAATAACAAGCTGGAAAATAACACCTTAAAACAAGTCATGTGACATGAAAGGGACGTATTTGCCAGCTTGCATAGGAGAGTTGTTGATCCTTAAAGAGGGGAGCAGGTTTGTAGTTGTTTGGAGGGAAAAAAATGAGGACCACATTATTCCTTTCGTCCTTTTACTCTTCCCATGGGATGCATTTTCACAAGGGTAAAAAATATGCCAGCTCCTTGTAGCAAAACAAACTCGTTCCAGCAGAATTCCTGTAGAGTTCTTGCAGAAGTTCTCGCAGGTTTCTTGAGCAGGCTTTAGTTCCTGTAGAGTTCTGGTAGAGTTCTGGCAGGATCCAGGAGCAGGTTTCAGGAGTACACTTCAATTTCCTGCAGGGTTCATGTCGTATTGATCCCTGACTTAGCAAACCAGCAGGTCTTAGAACCAAAATACCTAGGGAACCTGGAGGAACCCCATTTGTAGGACCTCAGGGTAAGACGTGGTAGTAGGCTTCAGAACTCGTCCCAAAGTAAAGGATACTCCCCCCCCCCCCCTTTTTCACTACAAACTCCCCTTGTTAAAGAAAATTTGTCCTCAAATTTTGTGGGAAAAGAAATGAGGTAGTAAACAATAACGCAAGAGTAACTCAGACTGTGACTTCACAACAACACATTTTCAGAGAAGTAGGAGTATGTATGATGAAGAAGACAACAACAAGAGGACTCCTAACCACAGCCTAGCACAGGTTTAGGACCCTTTCGTTGCCTAGCTTGACCCAAGACACTACAGCCTACCACAAGTTTCCTTAACAGGTTATCAAACTAGAACCTACAAACCATAGCCTTGCACAGGTTTGAAGGACGACTCCCTTGCACATCCATGACCCAACTCTTCCAAGATCAACTTGGTTTGAGAAAACACAAGAGCCTAAACTCTGATACCACTTTGCAGCAGGATGATGGGGGTGTATGCGTTTTTGTGAAGGACCAATGAAATGTCCCAAAGTCCAAAAGACAACCAGGGGGCTGCCCCAAAAGTGGCAGCAACAAAAGGGGGACTTATGGGGGATTATTTGTGTTCTAAGTGTGACAACCCTCGCGAATGCGGAAATAAAACATAACAAGCATGTGATTTATATAGCGGAAAATACGGTGTTTTTAAAACTTTTTACATGCTAAGATAAAGATACGAGGAATGTAAAATAAATACAAACTAAAATAGAATATACTACAAGAGACGTAGTCTCTCAAAATGTTATCAAATATCAAAGTTATTAGCAACTAGCTAAACATAGTCTAGGGGTGAATCGTCAAGGCCAACGCCCGCTAGCTCACACCAGAACCCAAAATACAACAAGCAAAATCAATCCAAGCAAGAACCCTGTTCATCGATGAAAAACATGAACGCCACAGTCAGTGGGGAGTAACTCCGGGTTCTCCCAGCCATATCACAAATAACATACTTAAACGGAAATACGAAAGTAGAAGCATGCATATATAAATATACATGTGAAATACGAAAAGGATAAATAGGCAATTCAATATATAAAGATATGAGCACATGAAGTACAATACCGTAACCATCATATTATAGATAGACTCGGAAAGACACTCTTAGGCAACCATACACTCACTAGGGCTTGCATCTCCCGTTAGCGGCATAAGTTTGATAAGATTGAGACTCGACAAACAAAGCCTGCCAAGTCATCCAAAATCACAAATAATCAATCATATAATCATCCATCCAAACTTACGAATACGTTGACAACATCTCTCACGGTAAATGACACGCACTAGCACCGTGTACATGGCAAGTATGATCAAGTCTATGTGGTAAAGACTCTGTTTCTAGCCGGTTTGACCAAACCCCGTTTGGTCAAACTAAGATCTAGTCAGCCCCGTTTTGACTGATGACTCGTCGCGGGACTCAGGTCGGGGATTTGTCTTCAAGTAAGGTTGTATTTAATTAATGAATTAGCCTTAGTAGATATGAGGCGATATGATATTTGAATATGATTTTTATATGCAATTAGTCACATGATAGG
>JAIUZE010067767.1:0-19243 GCA_022085475.1 Heliosperma pusillum | reverse complement strand
ATGGGCAATGAAGCAAGGAAGACTCATTGTTCACACAAGGAGTTACAGTGCAAACAATGGGTAATAAAGCAAGGAAGACTCATGGTTTACTCAAGGAGTTACAATGCAAACAATGGGTAATGAAGCAAGGAAGACTCATTGTTTGAAAGTCCTAGACCTCTAATTAGACTTCTTATAATTAGTTCATTAAATTACATTAACTTAATGATTTAGGATCTAGTTATCATGCATGCAAATATAAAAGCATAAAAGAAAAGATAAGACGAACATATCCTTACATTGGGAATTTTCGGTTCAATATGGGCACAATAAAAACTCCATCTTATTGTTCTTGAGCATGTAATTAGTGGATGATCCTCCATAAAACAACCTCCAAAGTAGAAGGCCTCCTTCTTGTTGCACCCAAGATTTAACCCAATAAAACACTATATTTATTAACTAGATAAATATAGTATTATCCCTTAAATGATACTAGAAATATTACTACATTAGTAATATATGAAGTATATAATATTTATGTGAGTTTTAGAGAGATGAGTGCATGAGAAAAAAATTGAGCAAGCATGAATTAAAATTAGAAAAAGAGAACAACTCTTGTGTCCTTTTTCTAATTTTCTCACGGCACTCTCAACACCAAATAGGTGATTATGGGCTCTTATTTTATTCACATGCATGAATGTTGAGTGTTGGTTAATATATAATCATAAGATGTCATAATAGGCTATCATGACATGTAGCATAATAGGTAATCATGGCTAAATGTGGAGTGTAGACTTAAACAAAACAAATTATTACTACAAGCTACAATGAATCGTCCACCATGTGCATTATGTGGTCCATTTTGATTTTTGATATTTGTCTCACAAATACTTATTATCATATGCTTAATTATCTTGCATAATTAAGTGTTAATTTGATCATATAACAATTATATGACTCAAATTAATAAACAATATGTACTTAACTTTTAAGTGATATTTTACCATTATATCAATATATAATGGGTCCCACAATGCCAAGTTAATTTATTTTACAACTCCTTGTAAATATAATTAACTAATTACCTCTACCTCAAAATATATACAAAACCTCAACTAATTTAGTAAGTTAACAATTAATCACTAAACAAATCTTATTTAATCGTATTAAAATAAGTCGTAAAATTTATTCAGTCAATTATCGTATAATTGACTAATAATATCAATTGGCTCGAGTTCTTTAACTCAATATCCAATAACTAACTCACATAACTAAACGTATATCAAATATACGCAAGGGACTAATTAAACTGTATCATATACAAATAATTAGTATTCTATTTGGGTCTCATCCTATAAGTGTGACCTAAAGGGATCAGTTGATTACCGCCGTCATACGACAATAACGTCAAACTCTAGTCAGCCGAGCGTTACCGATTTACGTTAATCAACTGACGTGGAGTATCAAAATATACTAATTATGCCACGTATATTCCAAATGAGATTTAATATATAAATGCACTATTGTGGAGGACACTTACTCCAACAATCTCCCACTTGTCCGATACAAGTTGTGCATGTAGCGACACTATTGTGGAGGACTCCTACTCCAACAATATCTCCCACTTGTCTCGACAAGTTGTGTGCTACCGATTCTCTTGTCTCTTTTGTGTCATATCCTCCCACTCATTGCAAGGTGTCTTACAGGTCGCACTTGCAATTGAAAATTATAAGTAGAGTGGTTTTCTCGATCTGGGATAGTAACTGTCTGACCAAAAAATCTACCAGAGATCTCTTCCGAGCGTGGCCACGCATTTCCAGTTACTACTCCTCGAGTGGCCTGAAGATGTTAATACCCAACGTGGGTGGACAATTCCTGTTGACCCATCTTACACTGTATGATGCAGATCACCATGACCCAGAAGATGTCCATCGGCCTCCTTTCACGGCACGACCTAGGACAAAAACCAATGTCAATCGGAAACTACACCGCACTCAGGTAAATGGTCGACATTCTAAAAGAATCGACTCAAGGAATAAAATAGAAATCCCCGCCACGACCAGGCTTCAACAATTTTGATAAGGGACTCTATTATGGTCAATGCCCGACAGAGTGTCTCCACAGTCTGTCTATGTAAACGACCAGTCATCTCCATGACCCCATGGTGCTGAACCAACCATCGATCGACTTACAATCTAGTCACTTCGAGACGTCGCCTCAAATGAGTGACTAGGGAGAAAACACTAAGTTCATCCTGTTCACTTGAATTGGGTTCAAACTTTCTTTCAACCAATTCGGATAAACAAAGTATTAAAATTTAGTCAAACTAAATAAGGAGTTTTTAATGAAACTCTAACAATGAATGCGATTATCTAATATTTGGAAAAATTGATACGTTATCAATAATTTCATATCTCATAATCTCTAGCAATTCAGTTGCATATTTCAATCCCATTGAAATGACATGACTATCATGTTCAGCCTGCAAAAGCATAGCTAATGGATTAGCAATACTTGCATCTCTCCCACCGTTCTGATTGTTATTTCTCTTTGTCTACGTAATCTCATATTACATAAAACTTTCTGAGCACATGTCTAGGTTTGAATCTAGACTTAGGACTCTTGGCCAAAATGTAGCTCCCACTATTTTACCAGTATCATGGGATAAGATATACAACTATAGGAACTACTTCTAGTCCCTCCAATACAGTCGAATCCAAGCTACCTTCATATGCATCATCCTATGACGCAATGTACTCCATTTCCGTTGTGAAATCTGCAATGATAAACTGCCTGGAACATTTCCAGCGGATACATGACATTTATATTTTAAAATGTCACTCCTACTTGGAACCTTTCCAATAGTATTTTCTGCTTGGAACTCTTCCAACAGATAAATCTTCTATAAAACACAGCCAGTTCGTGATTTCAAATCACTTTGATCAGTTTGGAAACTGAAGTCTGTGTAAACTCTTACACACAACTCACTATAAACTCCAAACGTATGAAAACATATCTTTAGTCCTTCGCAAGTACTTAAGGATGTTTTTTATGGCTATCAAGTGACTCTCACTTGGATTTAATTGCAAATGATTTGTCATACTTAAAGCATGTGAAATGTCGGATTGAGTATACATCACAGCGTATATAATTGATCCCGCAGCGGAAGCAAAAGGAATCAATTATGATGTGTTCAACTTTCTTGAACTAGTCAAAGATCTTATCAATATAAGAATTTTGACTCAATGCTAATATCCTTTTAGATTTATCTCCATAAATCCAGATATCTAAACGATGTATTCTACTTCTCCAAAATCTTTCATCATCTAAAATGATCAATATGTCTCCACATATAAGACTGATGCACACCACATTACTCCCACTAAACTTCATGTATAAAAACATAATCATGGATATCGAGAAATATTTTGCAAAATGATTGACACACTAATTCCAACTCTTTTGTGCTTACTTAAGACATACTCTTAAGCTTGCAAATTAACTTAGGATAGTTAGGATCTACGAACCCACAGGTGAATATAAAATATACTACCTCTTCTAGAATCGTATTCAAGAAGGTGGTTCTTGAGATCCAGTTGACATCATACTATTATGATATGCTGTAATTGCTAAGTATATTCGAATGGATCGAAGAAATAAGGTTGGTGCAAAACTCTTTGCCTACCAATTTATCTTATGAAACATTTTAATGTTCATCCATGCAATTTCGATCTTAAAAATCTATTTACATTGAAGAGGTCGTACTTCTTCAAGTAAAATTTACCAGGTCACATACCTGACCATCATGCATGGAGTCCATTACGAATCACATGACTCTATAAGCCATAGCAAGAAGTTAGGACTAGAAACAGTCTTTTATAAGTTACATATTAGAATTCATCGCTATTAAGGAGTGATAAAATTCCACCGGACCTCCTAGGTTCCGAAGAAACAACTACTGAACAAGCAATGAGGAAAACTTTTTCCGGACCATATGCTCAGTTTGTGGCTCTTGAAACATTTTCTCCCACTCTGTCTTATCAATAAATAATCGTATTTTTATTGAAAGACAGCATCACGAGTCACAAACGCTTTGTTCTCGTGGTCAATGTGGGATTATTGAGCACTTGTTTCATTCAAATAACTTATAAATTAGGTACGCTACCTACCCATATCGTATATGGAATGAAAGCAGACTGTTTTAAATGTGTTTTAATATGGTGGGAAAAGAAATAGCAGACAAAAAATATTAAGATCCCAAGGTTAGTCAAATGGCTCATTTGACTTGACAAAGACAAAACCATATCGTATAAGGTTCTGTATCTCTATTCAACAATACCTTATCTCATAATGTATGTTAGAGAAGTTAACTCGTGAAACTATTTCACAATACTTTTGGTGAAAATCAAAGTCAATACTTAGATATTTACATTTACGATTTACTCGTAAGTCCTTGTCTAATTCTCTTGGTGATTAACTACTTCACGTTGAAGCTCTTTGAACTTTTCAAAGATTTCTCATAGTACCTCATTAAGTAGAATCAATTGTAATATCTACTTAAATCGTTGGTAAATAAAGTGAAATAGTCATAACCATCTCTGGTTGTGTTTGTTATTGGACCACGCATATACAAATGTAATAGGGCCAATAACTCACTAGTTCGATTTCCTTTTAAATAAAAAGGGGACGAATCATCTTGCCTTGAATACAAGATTCGCACGCACCATAAGATTCAAAATCAGATGGTTTAGGGATAGTTGTCAATACTAGCCTTTTAATGTGCTACACAATCTAGAATTAAGATTAGATTAGGGTTACCAATTTTGAGCCTTTACAATCTATGTGACAAGTAATTACTAGTTTAGGTCAAGAATATAATTACCTTTGATTGGTATGGGATAACCATTTACCAAGTATAGGCATAAAAAGATACAACGCTTGTTGTATTCACAAAAGTGAAACACTTGTGTCGCACACAAAAGTGGATACTATATTCTTTATTTAGAGGTCATGTACATAATAACGTTTATTAAAGTATACCTCTAAATCCAAAACTAGATTGATCACATTATAACTTTTATATGTTTCTATAGAAATAAAACTACAATAGTTATATTTCCCTTGTTGGTCGACATTTAATCATGGTTAGTCGTCGTACGAATCATTATTATATGCATTGAATACATTGATAAAAACCATAATAGGTATCTAATACCCAAAAATTGCATTTAGCAAATAAATGTCGATCATATAGATATTATGGGTGAAAATAGTACACCCAATTTCTAACTCTTTAGAAAACTCGGGGAAGATTCTTTTCTTGTGTCCTACACTGTAAAATAGAATCGTCAAAAGTTGGGTTCGACACCTTGCTTGGGTTTTGACTTTTACTATTCAAAATAGTCTTGCCTTTTTCCCTTGCCTTGTGTCAAAGTCTAGCCAACCTACTCTTGAACCTCGTCTTAACAATTAAGAATATAAACATCATTCTTAGTGCTCCCACTCACTTTCATGAATCTACTTAGACAAGTATATTAGAATTATTGTGAAGACTATTCTTCATTTCATTCATGGTTTTTCCTTCAAAAGGATAAAACTTTCATGAAGTGTCTACGGTTGATGGTTATTCATGATTTCAAATAAATCGATTAACCTAGTCGTCCCAACTGATTTGGCCTCTTTTGAGGTAAGCCTCGATAAGGAGCATTATGACGACATACCAAAATACAAATATTTTCTTTGGAGCAAAAAATTTGATGTACCATTGTTATAAGAAGGCGTCACTAAATATTCAAAACGCTTTTGACTAAGTGTGACTTATTCATTTACTCTTCATAAGAGACATTTGCAATGGTGAATATGAGGATCAAAAGATAAAATTCATTTTGTCTTTAGCTACGGTGGTTTAAACAGAGATCGCAATCAAAATGCTACCGTATAAAATAATGGAAACTCCTTTCCACGATTGAACGGATTTACAAGTTCGTAGAAGAAAAATAATTGTCATTGCGCGAATGAAAATAAATATCAACAGAAAATAAACATTCATTGCTTATATATAATTCACTTGTAAAACAATTTTAACAAGTCACTCATATAATGACCCCTCACGAAATTATATAAGTGATTCCATAACCCATATTTAGACAAAAATAGCCATCGCATGCTACCTTTATCTAAAAATGGTAAGTCAATACTTGACTAATTCTACACTTAGAACTCTTGGTTGACGGATTTCTGTTAAATCCATCTCCTAGTCCCAAGATAACGCTTATCTCGTGAGATCCAAATCCATTTTGTGCTGTGATCGCAATCACCCTACTTACCCTAGTAAACGGACCCACGAGCGTGGTAGCCCTAATGAACACGGGGTTCATAGGTGTTACTAATTGGTAAGGCTACATCTCAATTTTTTTTAAGTTATGTGAGAGGTCTTGTCAATTTTGTTATTAATTCCCTATAAGCGAACTAAGTCGGTGAATTTTGAATAACTTTGAATTGACAATCGAGAAATAAAAAATGCATGTTGGCGATTTTGGCATGTGCGGAAAAACATAAAGCAAGCAAATAATAAATCCTAGTATGGCCACCTAGCTAATCTAATTAACTAGTAGATTACAAAATCGGAAACCAACTCCTTGGCCCCTAGCCTCTTCATGGCACCGTCTTTTGGAACACCGACTTCGGGAATCTTCGTCTTCATAATAATTAATTACAAAAAGATACAAATAAAATTCCTATTATACATTTGATCTAAAAATGAAATTAAATTATTACAAACGGCGATACGAGATCGCAAATAAAATTACAACCGAATCGGTATTCCCTTACATTACGGGTAATACCGATTAAAATAATCTAGGCCATACTAGGTACAACTTGCATTAAAAATTAAATAAATGACATTCATTCATTCAACAATAACAACATAAATAAAATGCTGTAAAAATCATGCCAAAATCGCCCTTGATACTTATCATGCTCATTCTAGCTCGGTTTTATGGATTTTATTGATTTTTACCCATTAAAAATCAATAATCAACACTTAAATCGTATTTAAGCTCAAACTAATTATCTAAACTGTTTTAGAACTTAAAATTAGTCCCCACTAACTTTGTTTGTATTTAATTAGTTCGAATTGATCGTATTTGCTAAATATAGAGGTTTAATCATCATTTATGAAATAAACCCAAAATAAAATATAAAAAATCATAAAAATTTGAAACCAAAAATTTTGTACATTCTGGAAAATTTCCAGGAACTCTAAAAACCAGAAACATTTGCCCAAAAATTTTGAATAAATTTTATGAACAAATAACTTAATATTTAACGGTTTTATCAAATAAAAACTATTAAATATAGTAAAATAGTGAAACAAATTATAAAATTTCACCAAGATGATATAAATCAGATTATAAAATGTACCAAAAATTTTCAAGACCAGAAAAGGACGTTTCAATTTTATGATCATAATAATCTCACTTTATTGACTTTTATCTTATAAAAATCAATCATCATGCACATTTTACTTAAAAATCACGAAACTTTACATACAGTATGTACAACATACATGTGAGATCATATCAAAAATTCATGGCCAGAATCAACATGCAACTATTTTTAGTTAACTTTTAACATAAAATATGCATATTAACATGATTTAAAGGCCATAAATCAAAATAAATAGCAAACTAATCCATAAAATCACCAAATTTGACCACAACCTTTTTGAGGTAAGTAGGTATGCATGCAAATCAAAAATTTCGTGCAAACCAATTTTTAACACAAATTTTCAATTTTACCCAAGTTATCGTATAACTCGATTTTAATGCCTAAAATCGACATGCATGTAACAATTGAGCTCTGATACCACATGAAAGTCCTAGACCTTTAATTAGACTCCTCTAATTAATTCATTAAATTACATTAAGTTAATGATTTAGGATCTAGTTATCATGCATGCAAATATAAAAGCATAAAAGGAAAAATAAGACCAAAACATCCTTACATTGGGATTTTTCGATTCAATATGGGCACAATAAGAACTCCTTCTTATTGTTCTTGAGCATGAAATTAATGGATGATCCTCCATAAAACAACCTCCAAAGTAGAAGGTCTCCTTCTTGTTGCACCCAAGATTAAACCCAAATAATTTTACCTTATTATTAACTAGATAATAAGTAAGATAAAAACTACTAATATTATTGAATTACTACACTAGTAATATGTAGAGAATATTAGTATATATGAGAGTTTAGAGAGAAGTTGAGTTTAGAAAGAGAAGTGAGAATAAAACACCAAAAATGAAGTGAACCAAAAATGAACAACAATTGCCCTTCTTATTGTTCTTTGGCCGGCACATATATGCCCATGTGACCTCTCATTTTGATAATTTCTTCTCATGCAAATATGTAGAGTACAAGTATAGTATTGATGATTAAAGTTATCATGTAATGTCACAATCACCAAGTGAATTGTGGACATAAAATAGAACAATAATCATGCCATTTTCACATGCACAAACCGGTGCCCATGTGTCCATTATGGACCATTTTGATTTTTGATATTTGTCCCACAAATACTTATTAATCATATGCTTAATTATCTTGTATAATTAAGTGTTAATTTGATCATATAACAATTATATGACTCAAATTAATAATCAATATACACTCAACTTTTAAGTGATATTTAACCATTATATCAATATATAATGGGTCCCACAATGTCCAGTTAACTTATTTTACAACTCTTTGTAAATATAATTAACTAATTACCTCTACCTCAAAATATATGCATAACCTCAACTAATTTAATGAATTAACGATTAATCATTAAATTAAATCTTATTTAATCGTATTAAAATAAGACGTAAAATTTATTCAGTCAGTTATCGTATAATTGACTAATAAACTTAAGTGGAATGAGTTCCTAACTCAATTTCCAATAAATAACTCTCGTAACTAAACGTACATATCAAATATATGTAATGCTCTAATTAAACTGTATCGCATACAAATAATTAGTATTCTATTTGGGTCTCATCTTATAGGTGTGACCTAAAGTGATCAGTTGATTACCGCCGTCATACGACAATAACGTCAAACTCTAGTCAGCCAAGCGTTACCGATTTACGTTAATCAACTGACGTGGAGTATCAAAATATACTAATCATGCCACGTATATTCCAAATGAGATTTATTATATAAATGCACTATTGTGGAGGACACTTACTTCAACAATCAACATCCTCAAAATGTGAGAAGCGGTGAATAAGCGACTGACCAACCTGCAAAGTAAACGAATAGACAGTTATATTAAAATCGAAACACATTTATATGAATACACATTAATATTAAAATTATATATATATTAAACGTACCGTAGTCGGAAAGTGGGACCTCGATGTGGGCATCTCATCACTATCACGGGGAACATTCATCACATAAGGATGCGAATGTGTAGTAAACCACTCCATATACCCTTGCGTGTAAGCATGTGGTGGGTGAGCGGGCAATGAACGCCTATCCAAATGTACTCTGTGAATTTTCCAATTATTCCACGCGTAGTCCAACATCGCACCGTCATATTGCACATCATATGCAGTCGACTTAACTGGACGGTAAGCCCTGTCAGTGGGAGGCATGGGCGGCGGGATGGTCTGCATGTACCCAAATTGTCGAAGACATCTCTCAGGGTAGTATGGCTCAACAATATCGATAAATCTCAACAACCCCTGATACGCGGTACTAGGGTGTTCAGTCTCGGGATTCTGAGGGTACGGTCTCCAAGCTACCGACTCTATAGGCAACAAATCCAACTGCTCTAGGTATTTTACAAGTGCTCTATCCGCCTCAGCGCGTGGTACGGAACTGGTAGACCATATTGAAGCCCTCGGAGTATCAGGATTGGTTACCAAGGTCGCCATCGGCCTAAAACAGGGAGAGTACTCGAAGATCCACGATTGCAACAAGGTCAAACAACCACACAAACCCTTACAATCAGCCCTCGAAGAAATACCCAACTGCCTATATAGATAAGCCAATGTGCCGGCACCCCAAGCATACTTACTAATGCTACGTACATCTCTAAGCAACGGGAATATGTTTACCCGAACCCTATCACTAGATTTGTCAACAAATAATGTCGAACTCAATAAGATCATCAAGTAACCCTGAACCTCAGAAGCCACTCCCCGCTTTCCCCCCTCAACCAACTCTTTCAAAGCTTTTTGTTAAATCAAATTGCCCTGGTATATCTTTGCATCATTACCTTGTTCCCACTGCTCTCCTAACTTAGCCTCCGTCATAGCCAACAACTCCGACATACCAAGCA
The DNA here is from genome assembly GCA_022085475.1 of Heliosperma pusillum. Taxonomy (NCBI): domain Eukaryota; kingdom Viridiplantae; phylum Streptophyta; class Magnoliopsida; order Caryophyllales; family Caryophyllaceae; genus Heliosperma; species Heliosperma pusillum. The sequence goes on along the minus strand of JAIUZE010067767.1, from coordinate 8,929 downwards.
CGGGATGTGCCATATCAGCCTCGGGTATGCTACAAGAATACCCATCAATACTAATCCCAAAGATTTCCGCAACATCGTGGAGCAGTATCGTCATCTCACCCCATGGCATGTGAAATGTGTTGGTGTCCGGCTGCCACCTCTCAATAAATGCACACAACAACGGCATGTTCAAATTTTTATGCATAATGTCGAGCAAATGACTAAGATCCGATTCCGCAACTATCGCGCGAACCTCATCTGGCAAGATCCACTTACGGAGCTCAACTAATGATCTTTCTCTAGTGTACTTAGTCAACAAACCACGCTCAAAGCCACGCTGATTCCACATAACGTAAGAAATGTGTCCACCAAAACTCGGAATCACATCCGGTACTAAAGGACCCCCCTGTGATGGCCCCGTCAATATCCAGCTCGAATCTTTCCCCCTAGCCCTTACTTTCCTACGCGGTTCAACCCCCGAACTGCTAGACCCCGAAGCATAGCTCTCAAACCTACCTTGCGGGCAGCTGCGGCCCCCTTCTAACCCGAAAAACAGAAGTCGCCTCCACATTTGTCCCCTCAACATTACCCGCCTCCTCATTATCCCCCTCATCATTTCCCGACCCTTGATAATTTCGTTCCTCTTCCTCAAGTTCTCTCTCGAACTGTTGAAACTTCCCTTCATAAAAATCGGGCTCATTAGGTATTTCTGGTATTTCTCTCGACCCAATACTAGTATCTCCAACCCTCACATTAACTTTTTTCCGACGATATGATGCATGAAGTTTAGACCTACGGTCATCATTTTCCGACATCTGCATTATACAAATTATAATAAAAAAAACTAAAAATTTAATTACATAATACAAAAAACGTAATTACAATTGTAATTAATAAAAGTACGTAAATATATTATCAAACATTTAATTACATAATACAAAAAACTAAAAGTACGTAATTTATACATAATAAAAATACGTGAATCTATTACCTAATAAGACTTTTTTTTTTAAAAAAAAAAAAAAAAAAAACTAACCTTTATTACAATAATACAAAAAAACGTACTTACAATTGTAATAAATAATAAAAGTACGTAAATATATATTACCTAATAAATAACGTAATATAATTACTAATAGACATTTTAAAAAAAACAAAAAAAAATCAAACATTTAATTACATAATACAAAAAACTAATCACAATTGGTATTAATAAAAGTACGTAAATATTTTATCAAACATTTCATGTACATAAAATACAAAAAACTAAAATTACGTAAATATATATTACTAATAAAAATACGTAAATAATTACATAATAAGACAATTTAAAAAAAAACTGGACACAAAACCGCCCATTCGTGTGGATTACACGAATTGGGCCAGGTCCATTCGTGTAATTCACACGAATGAGCCATGGCCCAGACGTGTGGATTACACGAATTGGCCCAGGTTCATTCGTGTAATTCACACGAATAAACCATTTTCCGGATTTTTTTTTTTTTTTTTTTTTGTAAATTCAACCATTAACGATTAATACAAAATCAAAATAAGGCAACCTAATGGGCTCTAATCGTCACATGCTTTCTAATCTATCTCAACCTATAAACTAATCTATACTAATTGAACAAATAAAGAAGAAAGAAGAAAGATTAAACATACCTTGTACAAATGAAAGTAGATTGAAAGGAAGATCAAGAAGAGATGATAAAGAAGTTTGAAAAGAGATTGAAGTTTGAAATGTGATTGAAGATTGAAAGAAGAATGAAGATTTTAAATTTATAACGGTTTGAAACGTTTTTTTGAATTTTGAATTTTAAAGGAATAGATGAGAATGAAGATTGAAGCGATTTTAAATTTCTAACGGTTTGAAACGGTTTTTGGAATTTTGAATTTTAAATTTATGACGGTTTGAAGCGTTTTTTTGAATTTTGAATTTTAAATTTATGACGGTTTGAATTTTAAATATTAAGACGGAAAATTTATGACGGTTTGAATTTTAAAATATTAAGACGGAAATAATAAATTTGGTGGTCAATTAATGATAAAGGGCAAAGAAGTAATTGTGGGGGGCGGGATGAGTAAAATGGGGGGCGGGATATAGCAAACCCCATTGTTAATCTATATTTCATAATCCCACATTAATTATTGATGTAGAAAACCAATTCAAGTATGTGAAGAACATGGTGGACGAGATTGATGTCGATAATCTGTCGATCAAGTACACAACCATTGAAGGCGATATTCTTAACGAGAAGTGGGACAATATTGTGTATGAAATCAAAATTAAACCTTGTACCACCGGTAGCCACTTCAAAATGGTAGGTTACTATCATGCAAAAGATGAGGTTGTGATGCCAAAAGAGGAGGATGTTAGGGTTGGTTATGAACAACTCAAGAGCATTCACAAGGCTGTTCAAGAATTCCTACTTTTGTATCCACAAATCTATGCTTAAGAATAATGGTTTGCATTGTCTTTTCAAGTCTTACAATATTATGTAGTAACACGAGTTTATATGTGGAACAATAAATGAAAGAAATATTGATGTTGTCTTTTATCAAAACATAGTACGAGTACTGCCTCCAAAAATGCTACATTTACACATTGTGTATGAGATTTCTCATACATAACCAATTAAAACGTGTCACGTGTCAAATTTGATTTAACCTTCTCTAATTAGTTTAAGGGTAGATTTGTAATTTTAGATGTTGAGTTAACTAGTTAATCTCTCTAGTTAACTACATTTTAGGAAATAATTGACTTTTCCTTATGACTTGAAATTGTAAAAATGTAGTAATTAATTTTTTTTTGTTATTTCATTTTGTCTTATACTTCCATTATTTATGTGGTTTATTAATTTTTTTTAGTGGATTCCGTTTTGCATCTTATATGTCAATTAATATTTTTTTTATTTTTTTGGGATTTCGTATTTCATCTTATACCTCGTTTGTTTTTTTTATTCTTATATTTTTCATTATATAAATTTCATTGCTACGATTAAGCTTAATTTTAAACTAATAAAGTAATTCGATCAACCCTAAAACTAAATACATTTCAATAGAGAAAATCGATTTTGTATGTGTATAATCAAAATTTGATCAAAATCTTATTTAAATAAATCTGATTTTTTTTAAAGTTATTATTAAACATTGTTAACTTAATTTATTATAATAATATTTGATGATATTATTTTTGTTAATACTATAAAACTCTTTATTTTTAATTAATTCAAATTTTTACCTTTTTAAAAGATATGAGTATCTTGATTTTAGGAAATGTAATTTTAACATCATTTTTGTAAATTTTGTACGTTCCTTTTTTAAAAATATTCCATTTCTTTTTTAATAAAAATTCGGTTTTACAAAAATTCTAACCTTTGATTTGGGATAGTTTGTTTTTGAAATATTGTACCTAATTAGGTTTATCCTTGATTTATGCATTATGTTTGTTTTATAATAAATTAAGTATTGATTCTTATATTTGGTATTTCGGATATTTTATTTGTTGGGATTTTATAGTGGGATGATTTGGAAGGAGTAATTGGAGTGAGATTTGATTGTGACTTGTATATAATAATATAAGTAGAACTTAAATCATTTTGGGAACTAACTCACACAAAAGTCGTATAAAAAGATTCCAATTTCAAACAAGATTTTCTAAAGATTTTTTCCATAAATTAAGCTAACAAAATGTTTTAGAAATGAAAGTTTACCATAATAAAAACAAATTCTAATATTAATAACGTTGACAGGAAAAAAATGATGACAATAATGATATTTTGTACATTTAAATTAATGTACCACCTAATACGATTTCGAGTCAACAATAAAAAAATTTAGTGATTAAAAAAACTGAATCTTAAGAAATCAATAAATATAATGATTAGAAACATAAAAAAAATCATTCATAAAGATAAGAGCAAAGGAAAATATTAAAAACAACAATTTATTATGATTTTACAAAATCGAAATACATAAATTCCCTAAATTAATATTTTGTTAATAGCTTGTATTTTAGATAATTAAATAACATAAACTAAATAAATTTGAAAAGAATATATAAGTGAATTGCAAAGAATGTAACCGAAATGTACAAACAAAAAATAAATTAATAAAGTTCCATAATCTCTCCTTAATATAAAAGCTAAGTTCTTTTAAGTTTTTCTATTGGTTCCTGATTTTATGGGAGTGAAAAGACTTAATTCAATCCCCCACCCCACATTCTATGTAAATAATTAATTACCTATCTCTATTGCTTTCATAATTTTTTACTCTCTCTCAAGCATATTAATTTTTCTCTCCAAATCACAAATTTCTAATATGAAAATCCAAAAATTACAAACAATGAATAAAAATAAAACTGCAATTACAAGTTACATCTCCGAACTATTCACAAATTACAGTAGTATTTAGTCATGTTAAAAATAAATATCATAATTCACATTTATCTCTACAATAAAAAAATTACATAGTTGTTATAATTAGTCAGGTTTCGTCTAAAAATCATTAAAATCAGTCAATTTTCGATTAAAAATCATTACAATTAAATAAATCTTCATGCAAATTAAAATGCATGTTTTTTTTTAAAAGTCATTAGAGAGTAGCCAATATTAAAACTCAAAAATACCTTACAAATTCCTACTATGTATTCCTACTATGTATTAAACTGATCAACAGATAATTATAAACTTACATCGACCACATGCATGTACTTACCTAATTGATGAGTAGGTCAAACGTTTAAGATCATCACATCAGAAACATCACAAGAATTTTACAGTAATAAATAAGAGTACTTTGTTAAATATGAAAATACTTAAGACTTCATAGTAATAATTTTTCATTTTTTTACTTGATGAATATATTTCGGATATAAGTATGATGATCATATAATAATCATATTGAATATTGAATGTATAAGATTAATTTGTTGAGAGAGTGAATGATGCAAAAAAATGATTTTTCAATGAAAAAAGGGGTAAAAAAATAAAAGAAGGGGTAGCATGAGGGATTGAGGTTGGCGGTGAGGTGAAGAGGAAGTTAGAGACATAGGGTTATGTTGGACAAATAATTCCAATTATTTAAGTTGGGCTGAAATAGGTATGCATGGCGCTAGGCGTATCAAATATTTAAGTTACAGTAAGCCTTATTAAAGACAGTATTATTATTTGTTTAACATGGCCGATAATAATGAAATTTTTTTTGTTATTTTCTAGGAAACAAATATGGTTATTTGATATGTATTTTCACGTCGTAAATAATATTTTGTGTTTAAGTTGGGTTGTGACCAGTTATTTTGAGCTTAGTTATTATCTTTGGATTGTTTTAAATTTAGTCACCATTTTAAGATAGCGAATACCTCATTTGTCTCGGACTCTCGGTTATTTTTTTTACCTTTGATTAAGCAAATGATCAACGAAAGAGGAGGGAACTATTTATAAATTTTATTAGTGTGTGACAAATGTATAATAGGTTATGTTGATGAACAAATTACCTATCAAAATATTGCTCATATAGAAATGTAAACAAATGCATGACACAACCAAAAATGAAATAGGTAAATAAATAATTGAGATAGAGTAAGTATTTCGCATGAACGTGTGCTAGCAAGTTGATATTTGCTCTTATAAAATTATCGTAAAGAGTTTTAACAAATTTATCTAACACAGTCTTATGGAGTAATTACTGTCTAACTCGCGTTCTACGCATTTTGATATAACAAAAGGTAATTTGCCACATTTTATACGTTGTTATTTAATGCCAACAAAGTTGAAATTAAAAAAATAATTTAATTTGTAATTTTTATGAATTAAGTCTACTTTTCATAAATTTTATTTGTTTAATGACATTGTTTAGAAGTGTAAATTTTAGCAATTATTGAACTTTTAAATCAATATACATCAATCAAATGTTTTTAATAGTTTTACGTATCAAATTCGTGCAAATTTTGCACGGGTTTAAAACTAGTTGTAAGTATTATCTAGGGTAAGTTTAACTCAACATCTAAAATTACTAACCTACCCTCAAATTAACCACTAGAGATTAAATACAAATTGCCACATGTCACTACCTAATTGATTGTGTATGGGAATTCCCATACACAATGTGTAAGTGTATCATCTTCCTACTGCCTCCGTATGATCTTTTAACATACGATTTTTTTTCTTCGAGGAGAATCTTAAACTTCAATTTTAGAAAGTTATACTTAGTACGTATTTGTCTAAGAATTATTCATAAAATTTAGTTTTTCTACCGGGTATCCTATGTTATTTTAGAATTTTACATGGTACGCCTCGTTTTTTTTTTAAATCTACCTGGTACCCTTAACTTAATGTAAACCTCTCAAAATACTCAGAATGTACAAATTAGAGTTTTTATAAACGTTTATATAATACACTTTTTTCTTGATCGTTTGACAATAATTTGTCATAACATTAACATACATATCGTTTACTCAATCATAAACATATTTTTTGTGTAAAATTTTACTGTTTGAAAACTCGATTTTGAGTAGTTTGAGTATTTTTAAGTACTATTTATCAAGTTTAGGGATAACAGTAATAATTTTGGAAAACGAGAACTACCATGTAGTATTCGAAAAACACAGGAATAGTAAAACCCTTAAAAGTTTTTACGAAAAGATTTTTTTTAATGTAATTTTACTTCGTTTATACATTTCAGAGTATTAACTCGTACGATGTATTTTAAGAGATACTCCGTATAATATAAAGAAGTTAGTATCTCGGAAAATGAGAATTTGTGATGAGAATATAAGGGGTAGTTAATAAAAGGCACTCTTAACTATTGGTTAAGTTTGTTTTGTTGAATATGGACTATCTTATTGTTTGTGAAAACGAGTTGAATAAGACCAATAAATCCCAAACCCCAGTACAGTTTTAAGATTTACATAAATTCTCATTGAAGATAGGATATATTTGGCTTCAAAAAAGACGGTCGGATCCTTTTTCACAAGAAGACAGGTGGAATGGCAACTGGGGAACCATTTAGCTTCCCACTTAACCTCTTACTTGCCATTGAAGATGGATATACCTCGTCTTCAGTGAGACAACTGTAAGATTTAATGGAGCTTAGGTCTCTCAGTCTATATTATTGAGTATATATTGTGACGGCTCGTCTCACTGAATACGTGCACTATCCGTCACAAGCTGAAAACAAATTTTGTCTCTCTCACAATTTGCAAGTGGGAGGGCAAGTGGAGGGATCCATTTGTCATCCACTACTTGTCTTTCCAACTTGCATATTATGAGAGAAGCATTATCCGTTTTCAACTTGTGACGGATAGTGCCCGTCTTCATTGAGAATTGGTGATATTGTGATGGTAAGTGTAAGACTATTAGGAAGGAAATATATTATATGGTATATTAGTATAATATACCATATAATATAATATGATATGTTATTATTTTAGCGAATAAGTTAAATATTATTAGATCTAGGGTTAGAGTTTCGGTTTTAGCTATTATAAATAGCCCATCTCATGCCTTATGTAACACAACAAAAGATTATCAATTATATGAAATACTCTATTATAAAATCTATCATGGTATCAGAGCATCTTACTCTTGATGCCTAAAATAATATTTTCGCTGCTTCGCCAGTGGGTTGATAATGTAAGACACCCAGTGGCGGGATCTGAATCAAATTAGTTATTGATTACGTTTTTCAAAAACCAAAAGAAATATAAACTTGTGATTGAGATCCGAGATTTTGGATGGTTCAAAGTTTTGGTCTTTTGTTGTTGGTGATGCTATTGTGTCAATCACGTACTGTTGCTTGGGCATTGTTAAACAATGGTGTGTGTTAAGTCTTGTGCGTCAAATAGACAAGTGTTAGTCTATGCAAGCCATCCTGGATATTTGTTCAAGTGCTCGACAAGTTATAAAGATCACTTGTTCGTACGGTACAAGTTAGTACAAGCAGTAAGCACAAGAGTATCCGGCTCTTCTCGTGTCGTGAGACGAGGCGTATTGATTATATTTATGTCGTATGACATGAGTATTTATTTATATGAGTGGGTAAATGGTTACCCCTCCGTATGTACTGGTGAGTTATGCACATATCTTGACTGGCGAGTCGATTACGCATTATACTGGCGAGTTACGCACCTATCTTGGCCGGCGGGTCGTATACACACTGATGAAAAAGAAGATTATGAAGACAAGGAAAAGTCTGACATTTTTTTTTCTTCTTAATTAATATATTGTATTTTCAAACCCATGGAAATTTAGTCAAATTACCATAAGTTTGAGGGAGGGTATTAAAGAATACGATCTCATATGAAGTCATATGAGATAATATTAAGATATGTTTAATAAATATTAGGATAGAATATTAATAAGATATATAAGATATTATTTGGTATCTTAGTTTAGGTAGATTACTCATGCTGTAAATATGAGTACATATTATGTATTCAACACAACACAAAATTATCAATAATAAGAATACGTTTATGAAATCTATTATGGTATCACGAAGAAGAGTAGTCGACAATTTTTTTTATTCTTATCCATTATTGTATTTTCAAACTTATGGAAATTTTTGCAAATTACCATAAGTTTGAGGGAGGGTATTAGGAAGAAAATATATTATATGGTATATTAGTATAATATGAGAGTTTCTTAAACTCGATATTAGACATTTCTAATATCATATCACTAATAGTTTACCTTTAAACTATTTGGATCTTATGCATGCATAACAAAAGATAAGGAAAGAATAATTTCTTACATTGATTATGAAGTAATATGGGCACAATATTTGAACTCCTTTCAAATATTGTTCTTGAGCTATGAATATGAGGATGAATTCCAAGTTCTTAGTACAAGAACACTCCTATTAGTAGCACCAAGACAACCCTTAATCTCTTAAATATTACTACTCTAGAATAATATTCAAGACACCCTTATTATGAACTAATAGATATATT
>JAIUZE010067766.1:0-41462 GCA_022085475.1 Heliosperma pusillum | reverse complement strand
AGTGGGAGTAAAGTAACTTTTCTAGTCTTGTATGTAGATGACATACTACTCATTGGGAATGATATTCCAATGCTCACTTCTGTAAAGGAGTGGCTAGGAATACATTTCCAAATGAAAGACTTAGGAGAGGCCTAGCGCATCTTAGGTATCCGGATCTATAGGGATAGATCTAAAAGGATATTAGCATTAAGTCAAGAAACTTATATTGATAAGATTCTTGATCGGTTCAACATGAAGGACTCTAAGAGAGGCTTTCTTCCTATGGGAAGTGGGATCACTTTGAGCAAGTCAGAGTGCCCTACGAAACCCGAGGAGATTGAACGCATGAAATTGATCCCTTATGCCTCTGCTGTTGGATCAATCATATATGCTATGATGTGCACTCGTCCCGATGTTGCATATGCTTTGAGCATGACAAGTCGTTACCAAGCAAATCCAGATGAGAGTCACTGGATAGCCGTAAAGAACATCCTTAAGTACTTAAGAAGGACTAAGGATTCGTTCTTAGTGTTTGGAGGCGAGACTGAGTTACGTGTAAAGGGTTACACAGATGCCAGGTTCCAAACAGATAGGGATGATATGAAATCCCAATCCGGCTACGTTTATATGATGAATGGAGGAGCTGTTTGCTGGAAGAGTTTCAAGCAAAGCGTTACAGCGGATTCTACAACAGAAGCAGAGTACCTTGCAGCGTCTGAAGCTGCAAAAGAAGCTGTGTGGATTCGGCAATTTTTGGAAGGACTAACAGTAGTCCCTACTGCCAAAGATCCTATCACGATTTATTGTGATAACAGTGGGGCGATCTTTCAAGCAAAAGAGCCCAAGTCTAGTAACAAGTATAGACATGTACTTAGGAAATATCATGTAATTAGAGATTACGTGGACCGAAAGGAAATTGACATTTGTAAGGTTGGGACAGATGACAACATTGCTGATCCTTTAACCAAGCCTTTATCAAAGGCTAAGCATGATGGTCATGTCGTCACAATGGGATTGAGACGTGTGCCAGAATTCCTTTAGATTATGTAATATGTAATAATTGAATGTTGTATTAATTATTTCATATATGATAATGGCATTTATTGTTCGAGTTTTATTTTAAACTCTTTTATTTAGTTTGACTAAATTTAATACTTTGTTTATCCGAATAGATTGTTGGACCCTATTCAAGTGAATAGGACGAACTTAGTATTTTGTCCCTAGTCACTCAATGAGGTGACGTCTCGAAATGACTAGATTGTAAGTCGATCGATGGTTGGTTCAGCACCATGGGGTCATGGAGATGACTGGTCGTTTACATAGACAGACTGTATGACACTCTGTCGGACAGTGACATTGTAGAGACCCTTAAATCAATTATTTGATGCCTGGTCGTGGCAGGGTCTTCTATCTTATTCCTATAAGTCGATTCTTTTGACTGGCGACCGTCTATCTGAGTCGGTGCAGTTTTCCGATTGGTTTTGGTTGATGTTCTAGGTCGTGCCGTAAAAGGAGGCCGATGGACATTTTCTGGATCATGGTGATCTGCATCATACAGAGTAGATGGATCAACAGGAATTGTCCACCCACGTTGGGTAAAAACATCTTTAGGCCACTCGAGGAGTAGTTACTGTAAATGTGTGGCCACGCTCGGAAAGAGATCTATGGTAGATTTTCCGGTCAGACAGTTACTCTCCCTATCGAGAAAACCACTCTAGATATTGTCAATCGCAAGTGCGACCTGAAAGACACCTTGCGTTGAGTGGGAGATGTGATAAAGAGACAAGAGAATTGGTGACGCACACTTGTGTCAGACAAGTGGGAGATTGTTGGAGTAGGTGTCCTCCACAATAGTGCGCCACATGATAAATCTTATTAAGGAATATAATTGGGATATTTATTGACTATATATATGATTAGTCAGTTGATTAACGTAAATCAATAACGGTTGGCTGACTAGAGTTTGACGTTATTGTCGTAAGACGGCGGTGATCAACTGATCCCTTTCGGTCACACCTAAAGGATGAAATCCAAATAGTAACTAATTATTTGTATACGATACAGTTAATTAGTACATTACATATATTCGATATGTACGAGAGTTAATTGTTAGAAATTGAGTTAAGAACTCAAATTCGATTAAACTTATTTTTCAATTATGCGATAATTGACTAATAAATTTATATCTTATTTGAATACGATTAAATAAGATTTAACTTAGTAATTAATCGTTAAATTACTAAATTAGTTGAGGTTTTGAGATAGAGGTAATTAGTTAATTATATTTACAAGGAGTTGTAAAATAAATTAACTAAGCATTGTGGGACCCATTATATATTGATATAATGGTAGAATATTACTTAAAATGTTAAGTACATATTCTTCATTTATTTGTGTCATATAATTGTTATATGATCAAATTAACACTTAATTATACAAGATAATTAAGCATATGATTAATAAGTATTTGTGGGACAAATATCATAAATCAAAATGGATCAAAATAGCCATCACATGGCCGGTTGGTATGTAGTTGTTGGTGATGATGGTTGCTCTTTTTCATACTCACAAGCAACATGTGCTTATGACATGAATAGTAACCTAAAATCATAACATACTAACACTACACTCTACCACTTTGCATGTGATTAAAATAAGCAAAATAAGAGCCTTGTAGAGCTCACCATGACCGGCCATATTGCCTATAAAAGGGCAATATGGTTGATCATTTTATTTGCTCAATTCATGCTTGTTTTTCCTACTTCTCTCAAAAACTCATCTTCTCTCTAAAAACTCTCAAATACTAATATTTACTAAGTATTACTAGTGTAGTAATATAGTCTAATATTAAGTAGTATAATATCTATCTTATTATCTAGTTAATAATAAGAGTAGATTATTTGGGTTTATCTTGATGCAACTTAGAGGAGATCTTCTACTTTGAAGATTACTTGTGTTCATCCATATTATTAGCTCAAGAACAACAAGAAAGAGTTCTTGTTGTGCCCTTATATTTTCCATACCAATGTGATGAAATTTCTTCTCTTATATAAATGTCTTTATATTTGCATGCATGTTACATAGATCATTAAATACTAAATTAACAAGTAATTTAGCATATAATTAGAGGAGTCTAATTAAGGTCTATCATTATATTTATCATTATATTTATTAAAGCAAAAGCCACTTAACCACTATTTTAGAGTTAAACGTTGACGTGTCACCCTCATATCAATTGACCGTATAAAATACAGACATACAGTACATATTCACAGTAAAGTAAATACGTACGACAGGAACTACCGAGTACCCACTACATACCACCCACTACCCTCTACTTTTTTCTAAAAGAACTGCCAATTAAGGCGTCTCAATTTGTATCTTTTCTCTTCAAAATTCCAATTGAAGATGGAACTACTACATAGCAACATGCAAGTGGAATTTGATAATTTGTTATTAAAGTCAAGCGGTGAGAAGAATGCATACACAATTTGAGCAAACTTCTGGTGAGTCCTTATTGTTAATTACCCCCTGTTAATTCGACTATTGGTAATTGAGGTTTCTTAATTTCTTAATGGAATTTGTTATCAAGTATTTTTCAATTAAAATTGTAGAATGATGTAATTCCCTGACTTGGGAGATTATCTTATTGATCTATATATAGTTACAATGTACAACTAAGAATCCTAATTACAAGGAAAGGATATAGCTAACTATAGAAACAATATAACTAATTGATACACAGTATCAATTTACAATCAATCATAATATTTACTAATACACCCCCGCAGTCGAAACGGGAGAGGAACGTACGCTTAGACTGGAGCGAAAACGTGTAAACAGGTGCTTGGGAAGTCCTTTAGTGAAAATGTCGGCATATTGGTATTCAGCTGGAACATGAAGGACCTTGACTTTCCCAAGTTTGACTTGCTCGCGAACAAAATGGATATCAATTTCGATGTGTTTGGTTCGCTGATGCTGGACCGGATTGTCGGACAAATAGACGGCGGAGATGTTATCACAATAAATAAGGCTGGCCGTGAATATGGGAGCGTGGAGCTCAAAGAGTAAATTTCGTAGCCAACTTGTCTCGGCAACTACATTAGCAACACCCCTATATTCTGCTTCCGCGCTAGATTTAGAGACCGTAGCTTGGCGTTTGGAGGACCAAGACACCAAGTTATCACCAAGAAAAACACAATAGCCGGAAGTAGACCTACGTGAGTCAGGGCAGCCACCCCAATCCGCGTCGGAATAAGCAGTTAAAGTATGAGTAGCGGATTTCGTGAGGGTGAGGCCGAAGTCGAGAGTCCCCTTTACATACCGTAATATGCGTTTTAAAAATTGAAAATGGGGTTCACGTGGGGAGTGCATAAAGAGACAGACCTGTTGAACCGCATAGGTGAGGTCGGGTCGAGTGATCGTTAGGTACTGGAGGGCACCTGCTAGACTTCGATATAAGGTCGAGTCAGCAAGAAGAGGGCCCGCTGTGGAGCTCAGTTTGGACCCGGCTTCGACAGGAGTAGACACGGGTTTACAGGAGGCCATGGAGGCACGACTAAGGATATCTCGGGCATATTGATTTTGCGATAAAAATAGCCCATTCTTTGTACGTGTTACCTGTATGCCGAGGAAGTGATGTAGCTTACCAAGGTCGGACATGGCAAATTCCGTGGAGAGATCATGAATGATGCGACGAAGCAAGGAAGTACTAGATGCTGTTAGAACAATATCGTCAACATAAAGGAGCATATAAGCCATGTTAGTACCATGATTATAAATAAATAAAGAAGGGTCACAAATGCTACTAGTAAACCCCTTTGAGAGAATGAAAGTCGCGAACCGTTGATACCAAGCTCGAGGGGCTTGCTTAAGACCATAAAGAGACTTACGGAGGCGACAAACGTGGTGCGGCATTTTGGGGTCAACAAACCCCGGGGGCTGATGCATATACACGGTTTCAATAAGGTCCCCATGCAAGAACGCATTTTTGACATCTAACTGGTGGATGGGCCATGATCAAGACACGGCAAGGCTGAGAACCGTACGGATTGTGGTTGGCTTAACCACTGGGCTGAAAGTTTCATTGCAATCGATTCCCACCTGTTGGCATTTGCCATTCACTACTAGGCGAGCCTTGTAGCGTTGGAGAGTGCCGTCGGACCTGAATTTGTGACGGTAAAGCCACATACATCGAATAACAGGGGCACTAGCGGGACGAGGTACGAGTTCCCAAGGGTTATTATCAATTAAAGCACGAAACTCGTCGTTCATGGCGGTATTCCAGTGTGGGTCCTGGAGGGCGGTGTGTGGGTTCTTAGGAATGGGGGAGATGGTTTCTTTTGTGGCTGTGAGAACACGGGGTTTAAAGATCCCGTTCATGGCTCTAGTGGTCATATGGTGGTCACGAAAGTTGGTGGGTGGGTCGGGGGAGTGGTTGTTGTGGTGCGGGGTTGCTGACCGAGAGCCAGGAGGGGGATTGTGGGCAGGGGCTGGGGGTGGGGTAGGTGCGGGTGAGGTTGGGGTTGAGGGTTCGTGGTGAACCAGGGAGGCAGGGGAGGTAGGCGTAGGTGTTTTGGGGGAGGTGGGTGTGGGGGCAGGTTGGTTGTCATGACGAGGGGGGGGGGGGGGTGGTGTGGCGTGGGTGGGGCTGGTTGGGGTCTCGGGTGGGTTAAGGAAAGAGTCGATGAGGGCTGGGTTGAAGTAACCGTTGTTATTGTCACACGGAGTAGCGAGTGAAGGGTTAGCGAATGAAAATACCGACTCGTCGAAAGTAACATGGCGGGAAATGATGAGTTTGCCAGTGGAAATGTCGAGACACTTATAACCGCGAAATTCTTGTGGGTAACCGAGAAAAACGCATTTTGTGGACCGGGTTGCTAGTTTATGGGGTGTTTTGGCGGAGAGGTTTGGGTAGCAGACACAACCAAAGACACGAAGGTGAGAGTAGGAGGGATGTTTGTGAAAGAGAGCGGAAGTTGGTGTGAGGGAATGTAGAGTTTTGGTGGGTAGAATGATGTAATTCCCTGACTTGGGAGATTATCTTATTGATCTATATATAGTTACAATGTACAACTAAGAATCCTAATTACAAGGAAAGGATATAGCTAACTATAGAAAGAATATAACTAATTGATACACAGTATCAATTTACAATCAATCATAATATTTACTAATAAAAATTATTGAGAATGATTGATTGGGTTTATTCCAATTGAAGGATTTCAGGTAATTGTTGATTTTAGGGTTCTTGGTTTTAAATTTTGCAAAATTTTTTGTATCATTGTCATTACTTTCTCCATGTAAAAGACTAAGGAAATTAAACGCAGAGGTAGAAATTTGTTTTAAGTAACATGAGAAAATAAATCAATTGGAAAGGTTATACTATATAGATAAATTAATTGGATGGTGGAAAATGTTGTCTATTCCAATAGTTAAGCAACGTTGTTCCATAAAACCCGAGTTAAACTTTAGCACTGTAGATGGGTTCTTACATTTTAGGGTCTCTAAATTTTATGAAATTAATTGATTGCTACGTTTAATTTTATTAATGATTAGTTGTTGACAATAATATCTTCACTACTATCGTGATCGTGGAACCAACTTCATTGGACACATCATGCGTGGGTTCAAGGCTTTGTATTTGTTTGGAGAGTTTTAATAATTGCAAAGTCAGGCATTGGAGGTAACACACCATTTCCTCTGTATCTTTCTATGTCATTATTCTGTACATTGGATATTATGTTCAATCATTTATTTTTATAAATACAAAGGACTCTGCTTTTTCACCTAAATTTTTTTTTGTTTAGGTCTTTATCTAATTTTTATCTCCACTTAGTTAGACTTGATGTCTCCAGGAAATTGAAGAGTATTGCATTAGTATCGTAATTTTTTGAAATAATCTTGGTTCAAATTGAGTTTTGAAACTTTAATGAAGACAAGTAAATCACTGATATGCATTGGTGGACATCCAAACAATAACTAAGTAAGGCCTTTGGACAATCACCACTAATGCTACGGAGAACGACCATCTAGAGTGTTAAAACTCTTTGAATCGACGCAAATACAACTTCCATTATCAAACCGTAACTCCACCTAATGCGTCAAGAGTCGCGACCCAGAACTTTGCATGCCACAATAGTTCTTTGAGATTCATTGTTATCGACGACAAACTGTCCACCACCACTCGCCTTAGTATATAAGCATAATTTAGCTTTTCATTTTCATTTCAGTACTTTGCTATCATAAAAAATTTCCCTTTTTTTTTTCTCAAATCGTTCCAAAAAACTTCCGAAATAAGATAATTTATAAAAATTTTAGGATTTGTCTCATCGGAATCAAGATTAGCTATTGTGTGTGTGCGCGGGGTGGGTGTGTGTGTGGGTGTGGTTTCTTATATATGTGGAATATGGCAGGTTCGTATGTGTGTGCTCGTGTTCTCTGAGTCGTGTGTCAATTTGTGTTTGATTTCTATGAATTGACGGTTAGCTCCAACAATCTAAGGACTTTGTTGTGCTCGATTCCAGGTTTAAAGCAGTGGTCTAAGGCAGTGGTTTTGACGTCCATATGCGATTTCATATCTACCGGTCCCGAAAAATTTAGCCCAATACTGATTGTACAAGAGGTAGTGTTTGAGACCCATTTTTTCTTATTAATGTCAACAATGGTGATGGAATGTTGGTAATTAAAAAACTTTGCCGATTAGTTTCCTCGAACTTCACCTTCTAATCGATAATTGTTTATATCCCCTCAAATGTGTGTATTTGGATACAATCTCCCCTCAAATGTTTATTTACTCATTTTGAAGGGTTTTTTCGTAGAGGAGGGAAAATAGATCCCTCCATTTCCTTTTTTCCCCACCAAAGAAATAATTTTGTATCTCTCCATTTTCCGTCCATCCCTTATCGCCCTAATTCTCCAATTGAAAAAGGCAAAAACAATTCAATGATTGTGACTGACAACATTGCGTAATAAAAAGGAAAGTGGGGATGTTGATGCAACTCTTGCCTATTGAAAAGAAGCGAGTTCCGTGTAAATTAAAACATTTGGCTCATTTTCATACCATAGCATCCCATAAAACAATGTAATAATTCTATGTTATGATGTTTGTATTCTACTAGACATCTTTCATCATTTGAAGACTAATGCATTAAGATTGGAGATAACGAATTTAAAGAGTTAACAACATATCATATCGATTTGCGACGTGACATTCTCATTAGAATTAAAGTTTTAGGCAATTTTTGTTATTATTATGTTGTTAGCTCAGACATGATTGTTTTTGTTGGTTAACAATTGGAATAGCTACTAAAAAAAGCCTCACTGTTGCCATCCTTCTCATTTATCTGAATTCGAATGTTTAACAGATTGCTTTCATTGTTCAAAATATTAGATAACTAAATTTATGTTATTGTGTTTCTTTTTATAAGGTACTTCTATGGAAGATGCATTGAAAATTAAAGAGAAGTCCTTAGAGGAATAGGTGAGTCAATAACTAATGTTTTTATTCCTTTTGCATCTTTAAAAGAAATATTTTTTTATTTTGTGTTCAAAACTTCTACGTGTGTCCAGAAATTGCGTGAATCTTATGATGATTTTGATCCATTCTAGGGAGAGGGTTTGATTTGTACGACTCTCAGATAGCCAACAACAGTACGAAAAATTTAGTGATTATGATACTTCCTTAATCATATCACTACTTTCCTATTAGCTCTCTCTTAAAGTTCTTTCTCTATGTCAACTATTCTTTACTTCGGTATTGTATTTTACAAATCAAATATTAATTTGTGTTTTATTTTATTAATTTTGTTGCTTTGGGATATGATGGTAAGTTGTAGGCAAAACCAATCAATGTAGACTCTCTGTGATCAAAATATTGATTTTGTGCCTCCCTTTTTCTATTAATTTCTTGATTTCTTGATTTATTATTCTGGGTGAAAATTATTAAGTTGGGGTTTGTGTGCTTGATGAACTTTATCCCATTTTCGTAATAGATTTTTGAAGTTTCATTTCAGGTTTGTCGCTTTCAAGGACATTGCTTATCCACCCCGTGGAATATTGAGCAACAACACAGCATAAGAAATGTTCTTACTATAACAGTGCTCAAAGTAACACAAATATGGCTGACATGACTCACCAAAACGAGACAATTATTAGCGTGGACGAATCGATGCGTAAAGATGGAGCGTGGATAGACAAGGCATCAAGATAAATTGTCGTAGCAATTTAGTGGAAGTTCAAAGTGTAGTTATGTTTATAGGTGCATGAATTAAAATTTATAAAGGCTTCGGTGTTAACCGTAAGATGTTTGGTGAACGAAAATGCGATTCCAAATTCATATAAGTCTCAAATAATATAAACTCTTCACCTCTTTTCATAAACTTTTATGGTCAGTGTATTAATCATGTACTACTCACAAGGATTTTCTTATGTGTTACTTCTTATGACTTGCGTTCTATTAATATACTTCTCATAAAAATTATAAACGTAAACAACATTGGAATGAAAGAGAGCGTGAAATGGTGGAGTCACATATGAGCTCAGCAAATCCTTCATCATTAGAAATAGTAATAAAAATTTTAACTAATAATAGAAGTTTTATGTTAAGGTGAATTTGAAACACCCTTATCTATCAGAATATTGATTTGAATTGTAAAATATTATGACTGTTCATCTGAATTGTTCATTACTTCGCCACCAATTCAGATGCACAGTTTGTAATATTCTATAATTCAAACCAATTTAGAATTAACGCATTTCATATTTTTAATCAATACAAATATATAAATGCACATATTCCACAAAATCTTATTAAGCACGCTCATTTCAATAGAATAATCATACAGAGTTGTTATAATTTTTAGTTTATTTTTTTTATTATAATTTTGTAATCTTGCTGATAGAAAATCCACAAGTATATTCCATAACTGATCTTCACGAACTTACACTCCCTCCATTTCCCTAATTTTGTTCTCATATGCTTTTCGATTGTCAAACTTACCGAACTTTGAGTGTAAATATTTTGGAAAATAATAAATGTTAATATATAAAACTAAATTATTTACATTTATTATTGAAACATATTCACAAAATATGTTTTATGAAAGAATGAATTAACATATTCACATCGAAAAATACGATCAAAGTTGAAAAATGTTAAAAAAAAAATGGAAAGAAAATATAAAAATAACGAGCATATCTCATATCTCATGTATTTATCTATTTTTTCTATGCCGCTCTCATTACTTTTGCATATATATAAATATAATGTTATACTTAAATTTATATTATACTCGTGCATTCATGCACGGGTTACAAACTAGTGGACTTTCAGTACAATGTTCCATTTTTAGTCCCATTAGCTACTACCGTAGCTCATTTGACTACCTTCCAGGAACCTTCTTCAAAAATAAATTTAGAGCCTCCATCATCGACCTTACCAACAAATATCAATTTCTTTCTAAAGTTTTGGATGAGCATGAGATCTGTTAACTCCCACCTACCCCTAGTCGGGGTACGTATCTTAACATCACATTTTCCCATTATCGGCATCGCCTTACAATTCGCTAAGTAAGCATTACCTTAGCATTCAGTGCCTTAGCGCCACCCCGACCGCCTTTGGACTTAACATGGACCGCTTTTTATTGCCTCCATTAAGCCCTATCCCACCCTCGCCGGGTAGATGACAATCTTCTCTTGGACGACCCTTTTCATCGCCGTGATACCCATGTTGTAACACCCCGTTAATTTACGAATTATTTTTGAAGGATTATTTTATGGTATCTTGCCAAGTTTATTATTATTATTATTAGAATGAGTGGGAAAAAATATTTCGAGGACTTGTAAAATAAATCGATTTGGGTTATTTTAAAAGTGGATTGGTGTTTTCTTTTATGAACTCGAGTTTTGGACCTTGACCCAATTGCTAACGCACTAATATGAGTCTAACTAAGCACAGGTGATACCTCTAGACCGTGTCAAGGGTAGGACCTTGGCACACAAATGATTAAAATGTGGATTTGTTGGTTTTAGCTCTGGTTATTGATTTTACCTTGCTCAAAGGTTTGGAAATTTACTCTACTTATTTCTGCTTTAAGATGTTATTTTATTATGCTATTTGTTTTGTAAATTCTTATTTCGCCATCTTTATAAGTACTCCCTTACTCAGCTTAATGCTGACGTCCTTAATGTTTTGGGTTGTTTCCCCTTTGGAACTTGTACCTCTTTATTGTTTTGGGGTATAATTGCAGGTTGAGATAGAGTTGAAAGTACAACTGGGGTCCCTAGAAGTCCAAATGTGTTAACTGCTTCGGATTCTATATTGTAATGTGTAGATTTATGACTGTTGTACTTTAAAAACTTTGTATATTGATTATAACATCATTCAGGGGTGGTACACATGTCGCCTTTGCAAACGTATTAGATCTCCCTCGAGCTATTAGAAGTTCCACGCCTTATAGTGTAAGTCACCCTTCAAGTCTTGGGCATGATGCTTCTTCTTATACCTAGTCCAAGTTAAACCTTGGGTTCTGATACCACTTGTTGTGCGGAAGCGTGAATACCTCGGGTTGGGCCTCTGCTGCTTTTGTTATTTGGTCTGGGGGAGATAATGGCACAACAGAAAGCTACAAAGATCGATAGATTTACGGGAAGGAATAATTTAGGACTATGGCAGATAAAGATGAGGGCGTTGCTTAAGTAACAGTGTATTTGGAGACCGTTGACGCCAGGTTTCTCCACGAAGGTAAAAAAGACTGTCGCAGGGGCAGTGGCGAGTGTTGAGTTGTCAGTCACAGAGACCGAGAATCCCGAGCTAGTAAAATTGGAGGAAAGGGCTCATGCTACGATCTTGTTATGTCTGGCAGACGACTTTATTACAGAAGTTGCAAGTGTGGAAACTGCAGCTGGCTTGTGGACAAAACTGGAGAGTCTTTAAATGACTGAAACACTTCGGGATCATCTTGATAGGCTTAACTCTATTTTACTAGATTTACGTAATTTAGATGTTAAGATAGAAGATGAGGATGCTGCGTTTATTTTGTTGGTTTCTTTACTGTCATCATATGAGAACTTTGTAGATTCACTTGTGGTGGGTAAAGAGACTTTGACCCTACAAGAGGTGAAGTGTCGCTTCACATGGGAGTTACGCCAGAAGGCAACTAATGTTGTGGTAGATAATCAAGCTTTGGGATTGGTTGCTAAAGCTGAAAGGGAAAGGGTTGAGACTGGAGGCAATAAGAAGAAGTCTTATAGGCCTAAGTCAAAGGGAACAAGTTTCAGTGGTTATTGCCATATATGTGGAAAAAGGTCATTGGAAGTTAGAATGTTCTAATTCAAAGAAGGTAAATTTTGATTCTTATGCAGTAGCACAACAAACAAAAAGTGATTAAAACTCTGAGGATGATATAGCATTAGTGGTCCAAGAAAAGAAGCATCTAGGTGATAAATGGTTTCTTGATAGTGGATGCACATCTTACATGTGTTCTAAACGGGAGTTGTTTCTGACATATGGTCATCATAGAAGCACTGTTACCATGGGTGATGGAGCGGTTTGTGAGGCGCTGTTGGAGTAGGGACCGTGAATTTTTTAATGCATGATGGAAATGTTAGATATCTCAAGGGTATAAGGCACATTCCACAACTTAAGAGTAATCTTATTTCTCTTGGAATGTTGGACCGGATAGGTTTTCGATTTCAAAGAGAAGGTGGAGTATTGCGTGTGTGCAAGGGGCCATGGGAGTTGCTTTGTGGTGTGAAATCAAGTGCAGGTAACTTGTATCTTTTACAAGGTAAGACATTGACTAGGGGGATGTCACCGTCTAAGCATTATGGTAATGTAGAGGTGACTCATACTAGGCACGTTGGTCTAGAGGGGTTGAATCTTGCTTTTGGGTTAATAGTTGACGGTGTTGACGATGAGGTGGAGCTTGTCGAGGCTCTAGTGGTCGATGGGTCAATATCAACAAGAAGAAGTTCAGCAACCGGATTGAAGAGTTCGTCTTGTGTTGAGGATGATCGTTTCAACAGTAAGGGGGGGTTATATGATACTCCTAAAGTGCTAGTTGAGGTAACAGGTCGTCAAGAAGAGCAACAAAGAGTCTTTCAATTGCGGAGGAGTATGATAAGGTTTGGAGATTTCGAGCCTTGTATACTAAAAGATAGCTATTGTCTCTCGAGCAACAAGTCTAAGCCATAAGATGTTGAGTCGGGAGGTGGTTTTATGGGGAGTCACCAACTAGCTAGCGCGTCCCGGTGGGGGGGGGGGGGGGGGGGGGGGGGATCACCTTGGCGAGGGTGTGAGTGCTCCGGCGCGAGCACGGGAGAGGAGCCCCCACGGGGGCATCCATGCCTCGGCGTAGGCATTAGACTCCGGCGAGAGTCCGGTTCTGGTTGTAGTATTAAGCTCATCTTGGCTAAATTGGAGCTAGCACGGTGTCTTGGAATGAGATTGATATCGGAGGTGGGGCTCAGAGCATTTGAAAGTCGTTCTGAATTGCGATTGTTCGAGACAAGGTGGAGATTGTTAAATATGTGACTCTTTGAGTCACATTAGGATATGTGGGAGTTTGATTAAAGATCAAGTTTGGTTAAAAAAATATGTACTATTTGAGTCACAAAAGCGAAATGACTACGGGCTAACAAAATATGTGTCATCAATACAAATAAAATATTACGGAGTACTTGGTATTTGACTTGTATTATTTTTAAGATGGATAAATCCGGCTCAACGAATAGCAATTGGTCTAAAAATTTGGTTTGGGTGGCTGTTTGTAAGAGTATGTGCTAGTTGGTCGTTAGTCCGAATAAGGTTGACTATCCTCTCCGGGCAGCCAGGAATGATTGACCAACTATCCAATTAGATAGGCGGATTCTTCCTTTTGCATTAGTTGGTCACTTGCTCATCTTTATATTTATTACTTGTATATATAATAATTGATAGTTTGATACTACTGAGTAAAACAGCGGTGTATGAGAGTGAGTGACAGCAAAGTGATTAAAGGCAGAAAATCTAGCATTTTTCTGTTTCTATGCTCCACACAAAACACCCATAACTGGAAAATAATCAATAATCAATAAATCAATAAAAGTAGACTACTCGTTTAAAAAATGTGCCCCACCACTACCACTAACGACCCCACCACTGCCGGAAACGGAGACTGGATAGACGAGACTATCAACGGCGGATCACTACGCCACGTGGACCTCAATGGATCCAACGGCTGGGCTTCACCACCTGGTCAATTATTCAACCTCAGATCTAAACACTACTTTTCTAACAAGACCAAGTCTCCCTCTGCTGACTATTTGCTCAGGCCCACCGCCGTGGACTGGCTCAGGTCGTTGACTAAGCTAGACCACGTCCTCTCACGTCCCGACAACCGTGTGATGCACGTGCTCAGGGACCGTCACGCACGTGGCCTCCGACATAAGACCTTTGTCTTGGCCGTTAATCTCCAAGTCCCTGGTAATCTTTCCTATTTCCTTTTTCGGACTATTCAACCTATCTACCCTATTTCCTTATTTGCTAAGTTTTAATTCCAGAAATGAATGTTGATTTTATTGATTACTTGAGTAGTAGATTAGTTGCTTTTAAACAATGTTAATTTTGGGTAACAAGGGTTTTTTGTTATTGTTATTATTATTGTGCAATGGTGAAATATTCTACCTTATATTGAGGCTATAGTTGTAATTGTATTTTATTAATCGAGAGGGCGGAACCTTATCGGAAAATCGTTTCTCATGTTGTAAGGATAGGATTTTGGGTTCTAACAGGGATTATTCATCTCTATATTCAATCGCCCTATCCATTCAAGTCGTTCCGTTACAACTATAGAATTTTTAATCCAACCAAAATGGTTACTTCTAATCTTCCCTTTCATACTTGTAGGTTTAAAAAAACCAGAAAAAATTCAACAATTTTCGATTACAAAAACTGGGCATAATACAGACTATAATTAATTTCCAATGTCTCTCGAACCGTATCCTCAAGCGTGGATCCTTGACTGTGTTTTCTCATACTGCCTTCCAACACGCTCAACCTTTCCCCACCCGCTTAACTATTAATGACTTCGCCGGACGCCCGGTCCTACAACTTTCACTCTTTTCTTTCTTTGAGTCCCAACCTAACAACTAAGATGGCTTCTTTTACCAGTCTTACAATCAAAACTCGAAACTTCAAGCTTAGCTTTTTAGAAAGTGCCGTATATGAAGTGAATCATTAGAGCATTAAACATGGATACAATGCTTTAGCAAAAGTATTATGGATGGCTAAGATGAGGACTTCTGCAAGGAAGGAGAATGGGAGATAATGAGATGTGAGCTGCGAGAGAACTTTAAACTTTCCTTTGTATTTTTCGTTTGTATGTGTGTGTCAATTTATAGTTTATTAGATATAGTTATAGAGGTAAATAATTTCGTCATATACAAACGGGGTAATTTAGAGTCTTAGAGGTTAGTTTATTAGAATGGTCATTCAAGTTTAATATCCCTTTGTGATTACTCTAATACCTGTGTCTGATTTTTTTTTTTCATTTTCTCGATAATCAAAAGCATTATTAAAGTGAAGAGCAACTTTATTTGTATGCAAAGTATAAAAGAAAATAAATAGGAATAAGAAAAAGAGAAGCATGTATATGCCTTGTATGTTCCATCAGTTTTTCGTACACAACCTCTCAGTATTTTGATACATCGTTAGCGCTAAGGGGTTTGCCTTTTAGCTTTATTTTAATCTTCACCGTTGTTACTGACGGTGAAAGAGGATGAAAATAGATAAAGAAGAGTAATGATTGGCAATCCCTTGCCTTGGCTCCAATTTGTATAGTATATCCTTCCCTTATATTTCTACTCATTGTTAAACTTATCTATCTGAACCCAAAACATATTCGAAGCAAGGCTCTTTTCTTGTTTCATTTTAAAACTAGTTTCTTAATCATACATTGATATTTTTGTTGTCGTTGGATGTAGGAAGAGAGCATCACAGTGCAGTTTTCTACTTTTCCACGGACGAGCCAATCCAACCAGGTTCATTGCTAGACCGTTTCATTAATGGAGATGATGCATTTAGGAATAACCGGTTGAAGCTGGTAAATCGTATAGTGAAAGGACCATGGATAGTAAAGACGGCGGTTGGTAACTATAGTGCTTGTTTGTTAGGAAAGGCGCTTACTTGTCGGTATCATAGGGGTCCTAATTACTTGGAAATTGATGTGGATTTATCGAGCTCGAAGATAGCGGGTGCAATGGTTCATTTGGCACTCGGGTACGTGACCACGGTGTCAGTTGACATGGGTTTTGTAGTCGAGGCTCAGAATGAGGAGGAATTACCGGAGAGATTGATTGGAGCAGTCAGGATTTGTCAAATGGAAATGAATTCAGCTGCCTTTGTAGACTCTAGTAATTTAGTTGGAGCCTCTGTAGGAAAGTTTGGAATGACAAATAAGGTCAATCATGTTGACGGTGGAAATGAGATTAGTGATCAATAATGATCACTAATCAGGTTTGATACTCAGAGCCAAGGGCGCGATGGTGATGGCAGCGGAGAGAAACAAGATAAACGATCTCAAATGTTCATCCTTTATATTGTTGATTTTTTCTTGTGTAATCTATGGCTTCATTTTTTTCTTCATTACTGGTTGTAGGAAGCAGGATTATGTGATATTTGAAAGTATGATTGGGAGGCTTTTTTCCATGTATGGAATTGGATTAGTGGAAAGGGAAGTTTGTGCAAGAGCTGATAAAGTCCGGACCGGTCCGGTAGGCCCTGCCCGTCCGGCCTACTATTTAAGTGGGCTTGGAGAAGAATAAATCAAAAAAATTATTTGACGGATGGGCCAATCCCGCCCCGCTATTTTTCGTGGGCGGGTATGGACATAATTAAGAAGCTCATTGACAACCCCGTCAAGCCCGCTAAGCGTATATTATATTGAAAAATTATGTTTTTGTGTAGATTTTAAACAAAAGCAAAAACTAAAAGTAAAAATATACAACAAAGAGTAAATAAAATAAAATTTGTACAAGTGATAAAGAACGTAATTAGAGTTTGAGATATTCTACATAGTAACGCTCTATTTTTTTGTTTTCTAGGTGGAGGTATCCCTCATTTTCTTCAAAAAAACTATGACCGTGTATAATTCATGGTCAAGAAATCGGAACGTGACGACTCGTACTCAATGAAGTACTAACTAATTCCCTACTCACATCTTCATATGAGAGAGGATATGCTAATCTTATTGCATAGCAAATAGACCATCAAACAATGGAATTGAAGTGATGAGTAGAGATATCTATGATACAGTAGTGTTGGGGCATTGAAATATGGAACCACTAAAGAGATTGAGGATGATGCAAGAAATGAAAATACAAGTCATATACTTGCCAAAACCGTACAAGTATTGAACCGCATTGAACCGCGCAAATGGCAGCCGCAATGACAAACCTAAGATCCCCAAAGTCTTATTGAATAGCAGGATGGATGACTCCAAATACCTGCAACAAATGTAGAAACTCAGTCATGCAAAAACTCTCTAATAACGAACCCAGTATGGTAATCGACACAGCCACAGACCCATTATCGGAGATGCTACTATATGCACACTCTAGGCATGCCACTAGCTGTACACCAACCCTACCTACCCCTATCAACATCCCTATGTGAACTTTCAACGCCTTTACGCTTGGTCAAAACATAATTGAGAAAAGAAAATAATTGAGAAAAGAAAATGATTGAATTAAATCTAATACTCCGTATTATGTTTAGATTGATTTAGTCAAAACAAAAAAGTTGATCCTCCCTTTACGCTTGGTCTTCCATATTACTAGCAACCTATCTGGTTTTAGTGGTTTACATATTCATCAAAATGTTC
This sequence comes from Heliosperma pusillum, assembly GCA_022085475.1. NCBI lineage: Eukaryota > Viridiplantae > Streptophyta > Magnoliopsida > Caryophyllales > Caryophyllaceae > Heliosperma > Heliosperma pusillum. The sequence continues at coordinate 23,622 of JAIUZE010067766.1, read as the reverse complement.
CTGCAGAAACTTTCAGAAGAGACTCATTGTCCTGTATGAGCCAGCTTCATACACACTCAATGGTAGACTAATGGATACTGCTTCACAATATAGACATCAAGCTAGTATTGTCTAACCTCATTAAAATATTTGCTTAATAATGCTTGTACAAAATATTAATTAGCTCTGCAGTGAACACCGCAGTAGAAGCTACGCTTTCTGCATTTTATTGAAACAACAGATGCAGTCATGGCAATAAAATTAACAATCCTATTTTATAGGACATATGTGAGCGTGACTCATCAAAAGATCGATCGTCCGACAGTAACAACGATATCCATCAACTGCGTATAGCTCCCTAGTCCTAATCTACTAGTATTCATAAGTTTCACACTGCAATCAAGTAACAAGGTTATGTACTTGCAGGCTCCTACAGGTAGAGAGTATGTTGAAGTAACCGCGAAATGAACATGACTTTTTTGCACTAATCAAAGTAAAGCCGTTGAAGATCATTCTACTATGTTGGACGCATACAGCCCGCTTTTAGTATGAGATAGCAAATAAGAAAATCTCTCCTCACTCTTCCTATCAACCGCCCTGGGTCATCAATAAATAACGGTGCACCATGTTTTTACGCCAGCTGTGCTGGAGTGATATACGCTGAAAATTGATTTGACTTTCACACGTGTCAGGAATGTTGGGAGTGTCGACACGCGACAGCAAGTGTTGAGATGATCACCAGTATAAGACAATTCTTTTCTTCCACAAGATCGCTCACACCCTTCCCATATGTTTTTGAAACTGGTTTTTCAGTACGAAAGTAAGAGGTTTAATTAGTTCAAGGAACCGACAAAGTAGGACTTGCTATTTCAGGTTTACTTCAATTGTCCATGTTCAATTTGTGAATCTTATTGCTTACTTCAATTGTCTTACTAGATAACCACCCTACAAGACTACAGTATGTCTTAATTCTAGAATGGTGTCGACCTTGTACATAAGCCTCGTATTTCTTTTTTCCAACCGCTTGTACAAATAAACCTATGTACAGCAGCATAAGTTCTGTTTAGAAAGAACCACCAGCCGATTACATTTGCTCCCGTTAAAACTGAGCCTTTTAAACATCGGGTTGATGCTGTTATTATTTTTTGTAGGTGATTGAAGGCCGAATATAAACATGTTATCATGGCGGAAACAGAACGGGAATGGAAAAGATGCCGAGTAAACCATATTTGATAAACCACCTCTCGCTGGTTTTTGGAATTTGACATCAGATCCTAAGAGATCAGATCAGAGAACTGAAGAGCAGCCAATTTATAAAACTAGAGCATGATATGCTTGCAAAACAAATTATTAGACTCAAATCTGCGCACAAAAACATGATGTCACTTCTGAAACATTAACAGGTTTTGTTTCCCAGTTACTGTAGGAATAAACCATACATTCTATAATTGTGGTACTCAGATAGTTCAGACCTAGAATCGTATTGCTATAGGACACTTCTGTATGCTACGAGTAAGCTTGCTATTTGTTTGTCAGTCGAAATCTACAGCCAATTAGAAGAGCTACACAACTCAGACAAGTGAGGCTGGCATAAGACTTGCCAAGTGGCCAAGTTCCACCTTGAGTTCTTAACTGGACTGAGAGTTGAAAACAGTCAGCACCGACTTTTGCAAATACACAAAATCTCCGAGTTCTCTGAGGTTGAAACGCAGCAGGATGCTATCTGGTGGATCAGACGCAAAGCACAAAAGAAATGCTGGTGCCACCAATGCCGCCTTCTTCAGAAACTCAAGATCAGGCCACTGAAAAAACGCACGGTGCTTCTGTTCCTCTATCAGCCCCCTTATTCCGTTACACTACCAACCAAAACACCATCAGAATAAAGAATGTTTCAATAATATAAAGGGTATAAATCAATATCGTATCATCTGATATTCTTACCTTATCATCAGGTTTAAAATCGTATATCCACTTTCTTCCTTTTATAGCGATCTTCAAGTTCTCCTTTGACATATCCACTAAAACTGGTACATATAAATTAAGCAATCAAGTTCTGAAACAATTACCAAACACATCCTTCACCCATTCTTTTCTGTGTTATAAAAGACATATAATGAAGAAAATGTATACCTAACTTTGGGTCAGCAGCCTCATATTTTTCGATCATCTGCTTCAAGTCTTCAGACAGTATAACAGCCTCACAGGCGTATGTGATATTGGGGAATCTTACGTCAGAGACTTCCTCATCAAGAAATTCCTCGGAATATTGTGTTGGAGGATCACTTCCTGAACCCAATCACCAAAAGTATATACATCAATCATATCTACTTCCATTCCGTCGCATAATTCAACTGATAACCTTTTAACATATCCTACCATCCCGCTAATCTATATACAAGGACAGATTATAAGCCATAACTAAATGACTTGCGGTCTTATAGAGAAAGGGTGACTGTTTTATTGAACAAATTTGGTAACTTTATCAAGAAAATTGTTCAATCAATCAAATATTATTGCATCATCAATTACTTTCATGAATAACAAGGAGTATGAACTGTAACTCAAAAAACTTGTTAATAATCCTAACCTAATCATCCGCTATTATAAAAATAAAGAACAAGAATTATGCGATAAATGTAACGCGTACAAAACAAGAATATTCGACATTTATGAAGATATCCAGCGAAAGAAACAGAGCAACTAACAACATTTGTTACAAAATCAAAAGCGGAAAGTAACAAGAAAAGTAGTTAGAATATACCGAATGAAAAGAAGAGTAGATTAGAGGAATCAAGATGATGAATGGTAATGGTATCTTTATCATGAGCATTAACAAGATTGTCCAAAATGTGTTTCAAGTTAACAAATTTGCCGATCATAGGCGTGGTGCATTCGAAGTCGATCAAACCGGGGGGCTTCAACCATAAATGAGCGACTGTGGAGTTATCGGAGTTACCCATAGTGATCTCCAAACCAACTTCCCCAACTTCGATCATTCCAAACCCACTTGGATTAAAATGTTCTTCACACAGACATGCCAATGTTTGCTTCAGTATAATTGCAGGGTGTACTTTGAAACTGAAAGTTTTGATTGCCTTTGAATCATCATTAAGGGGAGTTGGAATTTCTTGGGATGTTTCAGGAATGGAAGACGGGTTTTGTTTTGGTGGGTCGACAGTGGATTCCATGGGGTTTGAGCTTTGTTTGGAATGTTCATCAATGGAAGTTGGATTCATATTTTCTTTAGTAAGAATAATGGCGGCAAAACAAGATTCAGTTGTGTAGTTAGTTTGTTACTTTTACTGCTGAATTACTAACACTTTGTTTCTTTTTGATCTCGTCTGCTATCTTTACTTTATATTTATAGACGAAGTACTGTACATGATATGATGTTTATAACGATTTTGTAATTTTTCTTTTTTTTCTTTTTTTGCTGGATGTAGAGAAAGTTAGTTAGAAGTCTGTTAAAAGCCTAACTAACTGACTAAATAAACAGAGCAATTCTGCAAATTTTGTTAGGTAGCGTTTTGTAAAGCGGAATTTATTTTATTTTCATGATTTTAATTGTAGAAATCAAAATGTTTGAATTCAATTTCCAATCCAATTCCAAAATTTCGTTTGGAGATCACTTGGCATTAAATTCCGGATTTCAATTTCTCAATCCCATTTAGAAAACTCAAGGAACTGGAATTGGGCGGGGCGGGTATGGATCAAAATCACCAAAAAAATAAATATTTTGTGACGGAAAATATTTGCAATTAGAAAAAAAAAACTCATACAAAAAATTGGGATGAAATTTACATTATATAAAAACATAATCAAATTACAAATTCTCATTGAAGACGGGCACTATCCGTCACAAGCTAAAGACGGAAAGTCCCCTCTCACAATATGAAAGTGGGGAGGGCAAGTGGAGGCAAATGGATCCACCTACTTGCCCACCCACTTGCATAATGTGATAAAGGCACTATCTGTCTTCAACTTGTGACAGATAGTGCCCGTCTTCAATGAGACGTGGTTTAATCAAATAGTGATAGAATTGAAATGACTACTGTATGGAAGGAATTTAAGAGACCCAAATTTTAACTAAGTTGAAATTGTTAAGGAATTGAGTCCAATTCTAATTCCAAACGTTTGAAATGTCTCAATTCCGAAATTCAATGCCTCCAATTCAGCATTTCATGGACCAATCCTCTCCCCACTCCACTTCTCCTATTGATCAAGATGAATGAGATATTCAATTTCATAATTTCCCCTCTTTTAATCTCATAATTCTATCCAATTTTCGTTATTTTATGTTTTTTAATATTTTTTTTTATGTTTGCCATTTTGATTTTGATTTTTGATCTAATGTTAAGTTAGGGTTTGCTTCGATTAATAGCGGAACCAGGATTTGTAGTTAGAAGCCGGAACTTTTAAAGTGTCTATTTTTTTTATTGCTCGCCTAAGTTACTCGGACTTAGAAGTTATCTGATATACGGGTGCGTGTATAAGTGTTGGACGAGCTTTCCGGAAGGAACAAGCTTATGTAAACTACCGAGAAGAAGCTTCCGGAAGTTTGACGAAAGGTTTTTGTGATTTTCTTCGATGAATATTTGAAGCGCTTATTGACTTGAACCGTTTTTCTCCTCCAATGTTGTTAATGCTTACGTAATCATCTGAATTTCCGCCATTAACGTTAGCAATAATTCGATGAATTCGTACAATTTATAACAATATAAATCGAATTAGTCAAATTTTTAGAATTACATCAAATCAAGTACAACTGACCTAACATCTACAACTTCAAGCAAAAATGAAATCAGTTACGCGTTACCAAACGCTCCCTAAACGACTTTGTGAAAAAAAAAATCCTTTTTTGCTGAATATAGAGAAAGTGTTTTATATGCGATTCTGTAATGTTATTAATAGCAGTAATTTATAGTCCCGTTGTATAAAAAATTATTTATTACAAATGATTTTTTTTATAAAAATGCACCCATGTAAGACAATCTTACTCTATAACTATTATTTGTGTTTCATTCATCATCTTACTCTATAACCATGAATTGACTGACCATGATTTTTTGTAGGAGTGTGTTTGGATAGCAAAAGTAGATATAAAGGGAATTAAAATGGATGTGGTCATTTTCCCTTCAAATCTTGTGACACGCGTCGTTTTGATGTGTCAAACGATATTTATAACAAGACTAAGCACGGTGGCAAGTCAAGGTCGGTTCACAGGGACGGTGGGTATTCGATATGCAAAGTCTAGACTAGCTATGCTCAAGGGGTGTCACGAAATAGAACGAAGTGGATTTGAAACTAATCTAAGAGCATTGAGTAAGTGCAAATAAATAGGAAAGTAAGACTAAACTAAGATAATCAAATAACAAGCAATAAAAGGAAAGTCTAGGATCGGTGGGTTCAAATGGGTAATTAGGGTTCTAGTGAGTCGGGTTCATAGTTAATGTGTAGTTAAACTTGGGAGCGGTGGATTGAGACTCTCGATCTTACAATCCCTCCCATATACCGAACCAAGCTAGCTCTCGCGTACACAAGGTTGATATACCAACTATATGCAAATCCTAACATATTCCGAGGCTATCGATCTTACGGAAATGTATAATAAACATGAATCATGCAAGTTTGTCAAGCAAGCATTTCATCAAACATGTGGTATGCATAAGTTGGAAGAAAGACAATTAATCAACAAATCAACCCAACAAACAAATATTAACCCTCATTAAAACCCATTATCCCCCACTAATCCTAGATTAATCACTATTCACTACTTAACATGAGGAATATGGAGGAATAAGATATAAAACTAAGACAAGACATAATGATAAGAAGGAAACAAAACAAGTAATGAAATGACAAGATTAGAAAGTATATGAAAAGGGATTGAAGATATACAACCTAATTAAGGCAAAAGATGAACATTAAAAGAGGGAATCTTGAATAAAGGAGAAGACTTTGTCACCAAATCTTCAAGTACAAAACCAAGAAATCCCATTACATGACTAGATCTAAAACTAATTAAAGAGTAATTGAGGAAAGATTAAACTAATTAGGAGGACTAATATAATATAATCTAATCTAATCTAACTAATTTTGAGTCTAGGGTTTCGCACCCTCTAATTACATAAGAGGATCTATTTATAGGTTTACAAAATGGAGGAAAGATGGGCCGTGAAAGATTAAGTGGGCTGAATGAGTCACGACCGTGACAAGGGTTTCACGTAGACCTGTCAAATGGGTCAATCGGATTGGATTCGGGTCGGGTCAGTTCGGGTTTCTCCTTGATTTCGGGTTAATTCGGGTCGGGTCGGGTTATTTCGGATTTCGGGTTTGTTTCGGGTTTGTTGTCGGGTCCGTTTCGGGTCAACCGGGTCGGGCTATTTCGTGTCGGGTCATTTTCGGGTCAAAGAATAAGATACAAAAAAACCATTTTAAGTCTTTTTGGTGCAATTAAAGCTATGTTTTGTCGGTTCATTTTCGGGTTGAGTGATTTTGAATCGGGTAATTTTCGGGTCGGGTCACTTACGGGTTAAGAAAGATCGGGTCATGTTCGGGTCGGGTCGGGTCCAATCGGGTTTCGGGTCACATTCGGGTGTTGTAGTTCTGGTTAATTTCGGGTCACGGGTCGGATCATTCGGGTCGGGTCAATCAGGTCGGGTTGCTTTTGCGAGGTCTAGTTTCACGACCGTGAGATGCAAGTCACGGTCGTGAGATATGTGGCAGTAGCAGGTCCAAAATTCCCAACTAAGTCACGACCGTGAAACATGTTTCACGACCGCGAGCTGAGTTTCACGACCGCGAGCTGAGTTTCACGACCGTGAACTGTGTTGCTCGAAAATCATCATTCTTTGGAAGGAATCTCACGACCCTGAGATGTACTTCACGCCCGTGAAAGGTCTTTCCTTGTTCCATTGATATAACTCTGTCAACTTCTCTCGGTTTAGCTCGCCTTGACTCGGGATGACTCGGGTACGCCAAGTAGCGCCCTCAATGGTATGTGGGGTCCCCTAGGACATGTCGTGGGCCCTCAGTGTGATGTGCCTTCTCTTTTGTCGATCAAATTGGGTAGAACTCGCCCCAAATGACGGTTTACCTACAAAAACACGATAAAGCGAGAAATATGCTAAAAGAAGGTAAAATACGTAGAAACGCTCTTAGGGAGCGTTAAAGGCAAGCAAAACGAGCCAAAAAGGGGTGGAAAAGTAGGGTGAAATGACACTATATCAAATATCCCCAAACCAAACCCTTACTCGTCACGAGTAAGGATGAACAAAGTCACGACCCTTATTTAACTATGCTAAAAATCTAACCGATACAAGGCAAATAACGGGCGTTGCTCCGTCCCTTCAACTCACAACAAGGTATCCATAAGGTAGGATACCTTCTTGCAAGGCAAGTGGGGTCTTGCCAAAATCCCGATGCATTCTAATCAATGATGCACACAAAACAAATAAGAATGCATCAACAAAAGTAAATAACAACATGCCTCATCCATGTGTCGAGATTCATCCAAAATGGAAACGATTCAAGCATGCAAACCTCTATGTAGTCCCTAGTTTTATAAAGAACTAAGCCTAAGAATATAGAGATGAATCACCTCCTCAATGTGTAAAATTAGTGTACTTGTTCACGTTCACTGGAATGCTTTGTCCAGGGTGATAAGGCGGAATGGAGAGCGAGGTCCCCATGGCGTTAAAAGACACTGTAGGGTCAGAATTCCGCCTCCCACCTAAGTGGGAGGAAGGGTCGTCTTCCCTTGTCCATGTAATGCAAATGTAATCATAAAAAATTTAAGGAAATGAGATGCTTGACTTGGGTGCCTTTTGAGAGCAAAAGAGTCTAGCGAAAGGTGTGCGGCGGAGACCAAAAATAGGCAAATCCTCGCCGAAGCGACATTGAGAGCGACCCCATATGTAGTGAGGGTACTCTAGAAGAACCTACAAGTCTCCATATGCAGTCCCTAAGTTAGGACTAAGGTAAATATAATGCAAAATTTCAAGCTTTCTTTTTCAATTTGTTTGAACTTAATTTCTTTGTATTTGTGATGGGATGAAGTGTGATGATTAGACATTTACACGGCCTCGAGAGTCACCTAGGAAAGCGTTCACCAAATAATTATCATGCCATGGGGGTGGTCAAGATGGTAAATGCATGCCCTTGACTAAGCTCTAGGAAACGGTGCGAAATTCACACTAAAAATACACATCAAAGGGTGTTTCAAAATCCATTTTAGTAGGCAAAGTGCTAAGCAAAGAAAGTATCTACAAAGGCCTATCCAAGCTTGTCAAGTTTCCAAATTGGGCATTTCGCAAAGTTTCCTAAATGCAACTAAATGCCATGACCTAGTACTAAGCAACATATATACAAAGCTAATGGAAATGCTCTAATAACTACGTGACAAACAATCTTATGTAACCTCCTAACAACACATAAGTCACAGAACCGCCAATCCCTCAAAATCCACAGCGCAATCATCAACAAACTCCTCCAAAACTTCTCAAATGATAAGAAGTAGAGAAAGAATGAAGGGGAATGAATAGGAGCGATCAATCGATCATACCATGACGGTCTTCTTAATCACATCAATAAGTTTCTTAGCGATGTGTAGCAGACCTATGTATGGAGGTTAGAAGAAAACAATGCAAATATATATACAAACTAAGATACAAGCTAATTTTTAGGATTTTTCAAACTTTTTCGATTTTTTTTGGATTTTTGAATGATTTTAAATGCAAAAGAAATACATGTTTTTGAAATTTTTGAAAATTTTCAAATTATCATAATAATTTCCGATCCCCCACATAGGAACATATATTGTCCCCAATGCATGAAATGAGATTATTGAAAGTAAAGAAAGCATGTTTTTGGGTTTTTAAATCTTTTTCGAAAAAGGAAAGAGCATGTTTTTTTGTTTTTTAAATATTTTTAAAAATAAAAACTTGTTCTTGGGTTTTTGATTTTTGAAAAATATTATCAAAAATACAACAAGGTATGCAAATGAACTACTACTATGTGAAATGCATGAACTAATAAATATTATTAATACTAAATGTAAAGTGATGTATTACAAGTAATGCATGATCTACATGAACGCAAGCTAAACTAAATGTGTCATTTTGGAGTCTCGTTGTGGCGGTAAAGACTAAGATACCGACCCCTCATAGGGGTACCAACCACATGAAAGTCTAAACATGACACCTAATATGCAACTAAGTGAGATACAATCTTAACCTCCCCAAACCATTCGAGGCATAGCCTCTAAGATCAGACTCAAAAGAGAATCAAGATAAAAAGAACTAAGATGTAATGCAAAGGTAAGTAAAAGAGTATATATAAACGGTGGTTATGGTGAGGACTCCACCAAACTTAATCAAGTAGCGGATTTTGTTGGAACGATTCTTCATTGACATTGTCCATGCCACTTAATGCTCTTAATAATTGATCAAAGGCTTGGGCGTAAGCTTCGTACAAGTACAAGTAAGGCTTCGTCCATTTCGATACAAAGTAGATCCATATCCAATCCAACTTGGCCACGACACTTAGGCCTTTGTGGTGCTTAATACCAATCAAGTCACAACCTTTGTCAATAAATGGTAGAAAACACGACTCATGCTCTTTTGGGGGCTTAAAATTCTTCCTTTCACCTTCACAAGTTTCCATGACCCACAAACCCCCTTCATGGGTTATAAAAGAAAAGTGAGGCAAATGGTCTTCCTCATCGTCATTATAAACATCCCAAGTAGGGGGAGGAAGAGTAGTTGGCTCATAAGTGGCTTCACATTCATCCTCACTAGAGATTGAGTCTTCAAAGAGGGAAAATTCATTCAAGTATTCTATTACTTCATCCTCCATTTTTTCATTATCATTTAACTCCTCTTCCCTTGAAAAGGCATCATAAAAAAAAAGAGGTTTCACTCGAATCTTTTATTTCACCACTCTCAATTGCCCCACTAGCATCAAACTCAATGGAAGAAAGACTCATTGTCACATAAGAAAGAGGACATGAAGGAGTCAAAACACTTTCTACACAATTAAGCATATACTCATCATCATCGTCACTATCATCCTCTATCAAAACTCCTCCCTAAGGGGAAGCATAAGTCTTTCCCATATCATTTGTTGAGGGTGCGTGGCAAGAAGCAAGAGGAAATGTCTCACTGTCATCCATCTTGCCATTTTCCTCTTGTTTTTCATCAAGCTCTTGGTCGGCTTGCAATTGACCTAATTTAGTAGCCAATATTCTCCCATGGGCTACAATTTCATTGAGAACCATGTCCCTTGCTTGGGCTTCTTCTTTCATTCGCATAAGTTGAAAGATTAAACTTTGCTCATCAAGTTCATGGTTGTCAACTTGTTGTAGGAAGAAGGGTGGTTGAATTTGTGGGTGGTTGTAAGTAGTTTGGAATTGTTGTTGTTGTGGAGGTTGGACATGGGGGATTTCATAAGGAGAGACGGGGTAATAGATTGGGCTTTCATTATGTGAGATATAGGATAGGAATATGTTATCTTGCTCAACAAACCCTCTACACTCATGGGAGTCATAGCCAAAAGCTTCATCTTGCCCATACTCTTCTTGTTGAACGCTTTGTGTCATCATTGAAGATTATGCAAATAAAAGAAAACTACTAACAAAGACACTAAATAAAAGGGTTAGAAATAACCTTGAGAAACAAAGTTCCTCAAGGCAAACAAGCACAACTAGAAAAGTCTAGAAAGCAAATCAAATACATCACACCGTCCCCGACAACGGCGCCATTTTGACACGCGTCGTTTTGATGTGTCAAACGATATTTATAACAAGACTAAGCACGGTGGCAAGTCAAGGTCGGTTCACAGGGACGGTAGGTATTCGATATGCAAAGTCTAGACTAGCTATGCTCAAGGGGTGTCAAGAAATAGAACGAAGTGGATTTGAAACTAATCTAAGAACAATGAGTAAATGCAAATAAATAGTAAAGTAAGACTAAACTAAGATAATCAAATAACAAGCAATAAAAGGAAAGTCTAGGATCGGTGGGTTCAAATTGGTAATTTGGGTTCTAGTGAGTCGGGTTCATAGTTAATGGGTAGTCAAACTTGGGAGCGGTGGATTGAGACTCTCAATCTTACAATTCCTCCCAAATACCAAACCAAGCTACCTATCGCGTACACAAGGTCGATATACCAACTATATGCAAATCCTAACATATTCTGAGGCTATCGATCTTACGGAAATGTATAATATGTTAGGTTCATATACCTATACTTAAGACATTTCTTAAGTGATACTAATTAACTCTTTAATTAGTTACAAGATCTAGTTACATGCAATTTAATTAAATTGAAATGGAGAAAGAAAATGTTCCTCACATTGAGTTCTATTCGGATATGGGCACAAGTACAAGACACCTTTTTGTACTTGTTCTTGAGCTTAAGGATGTATGGATGAACTTCCTAGTTCCAAGTATAGGAACTCTCCTTGGTGATGCACCTAGAGTATCCTTAATCACTCAACTTTTGATATACTAGTACAATAGTCAAGTACCCTTAAAGCAAGTATACAACACTCCACTTACTACTCTAGTAATATGATGTTTATACTCCAACACAAGTTCTGTGAAACTTCTAAAGTTTCTAAGTATATTGTTGTGATTTCTAGTGAGATGTAATAAGTATTTTCTTATGAGATTAACAAGTGAATAAATAAGAGGAAAACACCCTCTTATCTACCCACAAAGCCGGCACCATCATGGGGAAGGATGGTTCCCTTTTAATTTTTGCCTTATCAATGTTTGTAGGGTGGATATAGGTATTTAGGGTAGTGATGATTATGCCTAATCTTGATTAGAACAACATTAAAGCCTAAACACTACCCTACACACAAGCAAGCCGGCTTTGATGTGTAAAATGGACTCTATTTTACATTTTGTGATTTTGTCATTTGTCACATATGTGACATGTGACATGTGACATGTTATCTTATAATATAATTATGTATTTAACTAACTTAAATACAATTTCATGTCAAATAAATTAAACTTAACATTTTAAGTAATAATTTATGATTACATATATATAAAATGGGTCATCTCATATTTGGTTGATATGATCCACAACTAATTGTGATTATGATCCACAACTAATTGTGATTATGATCAACCAATCATGCTTATCTCAAATGTTTCATAAACATTAAGCATTCTAATATAACAATTATATTTATTGAATCTTATTTATTCATATTACAATAAGATATATTTCTCACTTGTAAACTTGTTATGTTTAAGGGATTAATTAATCTGTATCGTTATACAATTAATTAATAATCTTGATTAGGGAATCGTCCTTTCGGTGTGACCTTCAAGGGATCAACTGATCACCATCGTCATACGACAGTAATGTCAAACTCTAGTAAGTCAATCATTACCGATTAATGTGGATTAGTTGACTATAATGTTAATCATCCCTTTTGTATTCTTGTTAAGGAGGTTTAATTAAGTGATCTCACTATTGTTGAGGACACTCACTCCAACATAATAAACATGAATCATGCAAGTTTGTCATCAAGCAAGCATTTCATCAAACATGCGGTATGCATAAGTTGGAAGAAAGACAATTAATCAACAAATCAACCCAACAAACAAATATTAACCCTCATTAAAACCCATTATCCCCCAGTAATCCTAGATTAATCACTACTCACTACTTAACACGAAGAATATGGAGGAATAAGATATAAAACTAAGACAAGACATAATGATAAGAAGGAAACAAAACATGTAATGAAATGACAAGATTATCAAGTATTCGAAAAGGGATTAAGAAGATATACCAACTAATTAAGGCAAAAGATGAACAATAAAAGAGGAAATCTTGAATAAAGGAGAAGACTTTGTCACCAATCTTCAAGTACAAAACCAAGAAATCCAGTTACATGACTAGATCTAAAACTAATTAAAGAGTAATTGTGGAAAGGTTAAACTAATTAGGAGGACTAATCTAATCTAATCTAACTAATTTTGAGTCTAGGGTTTCGTGCCCTCTAATTACACAAGAGGATCTATTTATAGGTTTACAAAATGGAGGAAAGATGGGCTTCGAAAGACTAAGTGGGCTGAATGAGTCACGGCCGTGAAAGGTGTCTCACGACCGTGACAAGGGTTTCACGACCGTGAGATGCAAGTCACGGTCGTGAGATATGTGGCAGTAGCAGGTCCAAAATTCCCAACTAAGTCACGACCCTGAAACATGTTTCACGACCGCGAGCTGAGTTTCACGACCGCGAGCTGTGTTTCACGACCATGAACTGTGTTGCTCGAAAATCATCATTCTTTGGAAGGAATCTCACGACCGTGAGATGTACTTCACGCCCGTGAAAGGTCTTTCCTCCTTGTTCCATTGATATAACTCTGTCAACTTCTCTCGGTTTAGCTCGCCTTGACTCGGGATGACTCGGGTACGCCAAGTAGAGCCCTCAATGGTATGTGGGGTCCCCTAGGACATGCCGTGGGCCCTCAGTGTGATGTACCTTCTCTTTTGTCGATCAAAATTGGGTAGAACTCGCCCCAAATGACCGTTTACCTACAAAAACACGATAAAAGCGAGAAATATGTTAGAAGAAGGTAAAACACGTAGAAACGCTCATAGGGAGCGTTAAAGGCAAGCAAAACGAGCCAAAAAGAGGTGGAAAAGTAGGGTGAAATGACACTATATCATCTTGCCTATGTTGGTGAGAAATAATTTGGCTTGGAGGAGAGAAATGGAGGGATCAATTTTTCATCCTCTCCAAATCTCTCCGCCTCTATTTGCTAACAAATTAAAGGTGGTTGGTTAACATCGACGACGTTTTAGGAAATATCGACGACGTTTTCATTACGAAAGACGATAATGCCTTTATGCACTTAAACTCTCTATCTCGGTTCTCTCTCTCTCTCTCTCTCTCTCTCTCTCTCTCTCTCTCTCTCTCTCTCTCTCTCTCTTATCTATAATTCTCCCAAAATCAAATACAACTAATTCAACTAAAAAAATTAAAAAATTACAACAACAACAACAACTATTTTACTAAATCGAACTACAACAATTTCACTAAATCGATTATCATGACGGATGAACAATCTTTGGTATGTTTACAAATTAATCAAAATTTAAATTTGTAATTTTTTCCCGGAATCCGTTAATTGTTTGTTTATACTTAATTAAGTTAATTAATTTACGTTAGTTAAAATTCAAATGCGTCTGACCATGGTCAGACGTTGGAAATGGATGTCCAGCCATGGCTAGACATCCATTTCCAACGGCTGACCATGATTATGACACCCAGTTCTATGTCTAACCATGGGTAAGTCATGTAAGTTTAATGTCTGACCATGGTTAGATGATATTTATTTTTATAACCCCGTTTAATAACATTTTAGGTATGTAGATCATGATTTACTAATATATGTTAAATATTTAATGTCTAATTAGCGTCCTATTTGCATTGAACAAGACTCGTTAGAGGATTTTGGGAATAATAACATTGATTACAATCCGTACTTTGAGACGACATTGGATTTTGATACCCGTGATGATGCCTTTAATTGGGCGAGTAAGATTGCAATGGAACATGATTTTCATTTGGCTAAAGCAAATAATGGGCCAAAACACAGAAGACGAGACGGGTTGTTGGCATCTTACTTTTGATGTTCAAGGTATGGTAGACCTCCTCCAATTGATGATCCTGAGAACCGACGTAGGTCGAATAAGTGTGGATACAGTTTCCGTATTCGAGCCGTGCAGAACTACCCTCGTCAAGGTGACGATAGCGGGGCAGTTTGGAACATTATCACCACCGAGGATAAAGGGTTTCACAACCATGGGAAGGTGGTTTACAAGGACGGTGATCGTCATTTTGCGGCTTTAGATGACGATGTGTTCATTACAATCATAGATCAAATGGTCTAGCAGGCTTTTAGGCAATTTACTAGGTCTAATCTACCATGTCATGCTTTGTCTATTCAATTCACGTATTTCTACTTTGGAAAAGAATTCCATTTTAGTCAATGATTTTGATCAGGAATCGTTTACTATCGTTATAGTCCAAACATGCATAGACACAATGTTTTAAAAGCACAATTTCTTTTATCCAATTATCATCTTTTAATCAACCTACATGGCTACCCTACACCCTAAAAAAACGACTACTCACTCATGGTGATGTTTAGATCTAAGATGATGTTAATAATAAAAACTAGGATAGACATGTTTATTCGGTTTTGATAATATTTTAAGACTCTTTAATTGGCGATAATAACGACGCTAAATTGACGATCTAGGGAAATGAAATGGTTACAACGATATTGAAATTGAATCTAAAATAACATGTAAAGAAAATAGCAATCAAATAAGAAACATAAAGACTTTAAACAAAAGATAAAATAGGAATACCTAGATGACGATCAACAACGACAATGATGAAATATAAACAACCATAATAGAAATTCCATGCATAGAATAGTCGATCCACGAATTACAATACTTGAACCACATAAAGTAGATTACAAAGATGTAATTTTTATTGATCTAGGCTAAGTATTTGATGTAGAGAAATCAGAAATAAACTAAGAAACTAAGGACAAAAAGGAAGAAGAAAATAATCTAGACAAGAGAAGAGAGGCTAGGTTTCTCTCCTCCTAATCTAGGGTTTCTAATTGTAAAGAGAGAAGTGTGTAGAGAAGTGTGAAGTGTGTTGAGATGTGGTGGCTGAGGCATTCTTATATAGCAGTATATTTCGTGGGGAAGGGGTCATACATTAAACATATAGGACAAAATAAAGGAAGTCGAAGCAAAAGCTCGGAACAGCAAGGATACCCGATCGGGTACACTATTTACCCGATCGGGTATGTAGTGTTCTTGGTCCATTGACTTTCGTTTCATCTCCCTTGGCCTATGACTTGACTTTCATTATCCCCCTTGACCTTTTGAGTCGGGTTTGTTGATAGAGTTTGATGTAAAATGATGATTTCTTCGCCTAACTGATCGATCTTCTGACAACTGCGAAATCGTCTTTGCTTCTTCTTTCTTTTGAATCAGTGAACCTTCTTGAAATGCCTTTGACTTGGTCAAGCTTGCTTCTTCAAATCGTCGGGTTCTAGGCAAATGCTCGGGAATATAGAAAAAGGGCGTAGAAACGTCACTTTCCCTACAAAACAGGTTTAAGCATAGGAATTCGCCTAGAAGACGATATTAGATCATAAAATGGCTTAACAAAGCACAAATGACATACAAAAACGAGCTAAATTGGGGGTTAAAATCATGCAAATATTCACTTATCAGAAGGCAAAACTTTGGAACAATAGCCTTGATCGTGCCACCATGGGAGTGACAAGTTCGGAGACATTGGCTCTTGCTTTCTATCAAAAGTTTTTTCCACCCGAAAAAACTCAAACTTTGAGGAGCCAAATCACGGGATTCCGTCAACAAGCTCTTGAGAGCTTATATGAAGCTTGGGAGAGGTACCAGGAGCTCCAAAGGCAATGCCCACACCATGGGTTGGATGCTTGGTTCCTTTCCATAACATTCTACAATGGGTGTTGTGCCGAATCTAGAAGAATTCTTGATTCCGCCAACAATGGGTGGTTTCAAGAGATTGACACGGATATTTCTCATGCCATCATTGAATCCATCGCGATCAACGATGCCCACTATGTTAATTCTCGGAGTGCACTCATCCAAGGAGGAGAGGTAGTTGCCGACACTAGCATCTTGAAGAATCAAATCCTTTTGCTCCAAGAAAAGTTAG
This sequence comes from Heliosperma pusillum, assembly GCA_022085475.1. NCBI lineage: Eukaryota > Viridiplantae > Streptophyta > Magnoliopsida > Caryophyllales > Caryophyllaceae > Heliosperma > Heliosperma pusillum. The sequence continues at coordinate 6,881 of JAIUZE010067766.1, read as the reverse complement.
AGGCTCAACATGTAGTTCATCCACTCAATGTCGTGTCTTCTACTCCCCCTCCCTCTGCTCGGACCACCATCGACCACCTTGCCATATCCATCTGACGAACCATACCCAACCTCGCGTCCTTAGATCTGTCTACCCCAACCCACCACCGGCTACGGCCTACCCCTCTCTGAGCACCGTCACCAATCTAGATTAACTAAAACAAATTCAACAACCACCCTCAGCCATCACTCTGATCGCGCACCACCGCTTAACAACCGCGCACCACCCATATGACCACTGCCCACCACCTATAAAGAATGTGTAGTCCCCGAATGAAATAAAGCAAAAGAAGGCTTAAGATTAAGTAGGAATATACCCGAAACAACATGAGTCTCTTCCTCTCCATCTTGGTTATCCATATTCAAAAACTTCCCACTAGTCTTAGGCTCACCTTGGATCGTGTTAACCGAGGATTAGGCTTCCAACCATTGTTCTAATTCCCTCCATTATTCGCCTTTTGGTATAATCGTCCACCATTCTTCTGATAGTTGTTATTGTAGTTTCTTTGATTATTGTTGTAATTCACTCCATTGCTATTATTGATATAATGTCTTTCGTTAATCTATTGGCTCAAGTAACTATTTCTTGCCATGCTTGGAATTGGGGTTTGGTAGTTCCCTTAACTAATACCTCTATTGTAACACCCGGAAATGTACCCTATTTTTCTAGTGAAAATATTTTACGGATACTTTTCAGCAAATTTAAGTTTTAATTTAGAATTTTATGTTCCGAGTCGAATTTAGAATTTCCGAGTTCGTATTTGGAATTTCCGCGAGATTCCATGTAAAACCCGTCTTAAGCCGTCTTTGACTTTTGTTGACTTTTTCCTTATACATATCATACTACCACTTAACCTATTTTTCATTCACAAACACAACACATTTCTTCATCACTAAGAAACCATCAAAACCCTTGCCTCCATCTTTGATCCGATCTTATAATCATCGTATCTCATTCGTTTCTTGCTCAAATTCACGTAAGTTCGTCTTATTCTTCCCCTCTTAGCTTCCTCTATCCGTATTGGTAATAAAATTACCGTCTTTCTCGCTTTTTAAAATATCCGTCTTTCTCAAGGTGAATGATATTCATCTTTTATTATCTAATTGTATGTAGGTGGAGACTAGGAAGGCTTAGAAATCGATTAAAGACGCGAAAAGGTAACGGTGAAGGGTTACTCGATATCATTTACGTGTTTTACATGCTTTATATGTTAGAATTCGTATTTAGAATATGATTAGTAAGCTTAGGAATTGAGTTATTGATGATGATTGTTGTTAGTTGATGATTGTTGATGATGATTATTGATTGTTGATAGTTGATAGAAGTTAAATATGAGAATTGAAAATGATTGAACTTCTGTATGTTGTTCTCGGGTAAGATGTTGTCCCAGCCGGGTGCCCGGCCGCCGGTCCAGTGGCCGGCTGGGAACTCACTGCACCGACCCTTTTTCGTAGAATGATCATATCTCCTTCGTTACTTGCTTGTTTTGGGCTTGTGACCTATCGTTGGAACCGTAAGAGAATAAGCTATCACCCCGACTTGGAGTTTCTGCATTTGCATATCTAGAACTCTAGTTATGACCGTTTGAAGTGGACCCTTCTTTTAGTTAGTTTCCAAACTTGCTTTTTGTGTGTAGTTGTGCTCCGAGCCGGGGTACCGGCCGCCGGCCTCCACACCGGCCTGGAACACGACTGTGTTTTTCTCTTATAATTTCTAAAACTCGTAATTTAAAATAGTTCGCATGGTTCGTTTATCGTATATGTTTACGTAGTGACTAATAATATTCATGTTTTGGATATATGATATTTCATTCGCTTGTATCACATGTTTTGTGACGGTTTTTGCTATGTCCCACTTTGAGTCGGTTTTTACAAATGATACGGTTTGAGCACTATTTTGTCTTGTGCTTTGTACTCTCATTCTCTTGGCTACCTTCCCGTTCGTAAGGCTGGAATGTCGGAACGGAGAGGTATCCTACTGCTTAAATGCATGTGTTAGTGGGCATACGACGACGTTGTTGGGAGTTGAACGCATTGCGTTGATCGACCCGGCCGTCAAATGTTGTGTACTTGCGAGTTGGTGTTATTTGCATGTAGCGTACCGCTTGTTATGAGACTTGTGCTCTTTTCCGCCTCTTTCGTGAATTGATCTACCAAAAATGTGGGTACTCGGCGTCTATGATTGACCGAGTCTTGGATGCGAAACGTGATCGCATGTCGAATCGGAAAATGTGATTCTGAGAATCTGGCCACGTTTAGATTAGAAGCCTTATCGTTCCTACCAGGAGAAAATTAGTCTACATATATGAAATGTGATCGTGTATGCGTTCAGGGAAATGTGATCTCGTGGATGCCTTTTAATCACACTTGCCATGTACACGGTGCTAGTGCGTTTCATTTACCGTGAGAGATGTCGTCTTTGTGTCGTTGTCTTTGAATGCGTGATTTCATGATTGTATTCATGGTCATTGCATGACTTGGCATCGTCAATGTATTGGGTTGTTTGAATGGATGATAATATGATGGATTTATTGTGATCATCGCATGACTTGGCATGGTTTGTTTGTCGAATCTCAATCTTATCAAACTTATACCGCTAACGGTGAGATGCAAGCCCTAGTGAGCGTATTCGGTTGCCTAAGAGTGTCTTCCCCGAGTCTTTGTAAAACATGATGGATTCGCAAACTGTACCTCTTATGCTCTTATCATTATTTATCGAATTGCCTATTTATCCTTATCGTATCTTACATGTATATTCATATATGCATGCTTATCTTTTGTATTTCCTTCTATGTACGTTTAATGTGATATGGCTGGGAGAACCCGGAGTTACTCCCCACTGATTGTGGCGTTCATGTTTTTCATGAATGAACAGGTTGCTTGCATGGATGGCTTTTTGCTTATGCTATTTTGGGTTCGGGTGTGAGCTAGCGGGCGTTGTCCCTGGAAGATTAACCTCTAGTCGTTAATTAGCTAGTTTGCTAAACACTTGTTCTTTGCTAACATTTTGAGAGACTCCGTCTCTTTGTTGTATTTCCGTTACTTAGTTTGTAATATTTTGACACTCCTCGTATTTCTACCTTGCATGTATAAAAGTTTTAAAAACTTCACATTTACGCTATATATTCACATGCTTGTATGTTTTATATTTCCGCATTCGCGAGGGTTGTCACAGTTGGTATCAGAGGTTTATCGCTCCCGACGCACACACGTGAAACCTAAACTTAAATTACTTAACCTTGAAATAATCAATGAGAGATGGGTAGACTTAAGGACCTAAGGTGGTAGTCTTTGGTGTACTTGATGTTTGTTAGGTTCTAACTTGTTTGTTGATTGTGTTGAGTGATGTTATGTTTGTTTGTATCTATCGTCTTGAGGTGGATCATGTGTTACCTAGAAAAAGTATCCTTTACCGAAGATTGAAGATTGACAAGCCTAATTAAAGTGTATTTCTTACTCGTCTATGAATTCTCTCGTCCTTAATGTATTATGCTCTCTTCCTACTATCTAGGTGCTTTTTTCTCTTCCAACTTGTTTGCCTCTTGGAAATTACTCTTGATATATAGTTACTCCATCTTACCATTGGTATCCTTACCTTCCTCTTGTAACGTTTTTGTGGATGCCATACCCATTTGTTTGTGGTATATTATACTTGGTCGGAAGATTTTTGAATTTTGTGGAATATTAGTGTTTGCTAGAATGAATTTGTGATTTGAGGAAAATGTTGTAGATCTAAATTCACCCTATATTGATGATTGGTTGTAACTCTAAGGAAAGGTAGTAAGATAAGTTTGATGATTTTAATTCTTGATGCTTGCCATGACTAATGTGTAGATATTTCATGGTATTTGATGGTGTAAGGTTGAATGAGTTGGCTATGACTTCTTAATTCATTAGTAATTTAGTCTTTTGGAGTTAGAAGTTTAGTATTGTTTTGAAGACCATGCTTATGATAGCTCTAATTGGTGTAAATAAGAAGTTTTGAATGACATCTTGAGGTGCGAAATACTTTTGAGATTAAGTGACGTCTTGTGGTTTCCTATTGTGTGTTTGTGAGTATAGGCTTGGTGGAAAAGCATTTGGCTATAGTTCTTGGATTTAAAGATATGATCTTATCTTGTGGTATCGGAGACTCGTTTGAACTAGTAAGGTTTCGTTGTAAGTTGAACCATATTACTTGAGGATTATAGATATGAGCGAGTTTCGATGATGTGAGCTATGATGGAAATACCTTGGGACGTTAATGATGTTGTTTGACTTGTTGTTGTACTTTGTTAATAATGAACTCGTGAGCTATATGAGTTGAAAATGACCGAATATAATGGAATATTTGTTAGTCCTTCAGTTAAAGAAACCTTTGAGGTTGTGTTGAATATTTGAGCTAAAGGAATGTTACTATGCTTGAGTTGCAATTCCGCAATTGGGAATCCGTCTTATATGAAAGGGTGGATGAATTGGGTTGTAATCGATTTGTTAAATCAAGGTGTACCTTACTTTGATGATTTGTGGTACGATGATCCCTTGTAAGAGACCTTTGTTATTGAGATGATTTGCCTTGCTATCACCCTAAGTCTGAAAGGAGAAATTTTGTGGATTAAACTTTAAACCTTTACTCGTGCCATTATTTCTTTTCGTTTCCATTCTTGAATGTTTTTGTCAAGATTGATCTTTAAGAAATCGCATGCTCATAACTTCTTTCTTTCTCAGATATCTTCATAACTCTACTATCTGCTTTATCTCTTTCTTGACCTCGTTATTTTCAGCGCTCCTCTCTTGTAATCTCGTGCCTTATTTATTCTTGTGTTCTCCTTGAGAGTCCTTATCGTTTTCTATCTCGTTGCTCCTTCATCTTTTCTCTAGTGGATTGGATATTCCGTTTGTAAGGCTCAGAGAATAAGCGTGATGTAATTTTGGATTCTTTAGCTAGAATAGGTGTCCTTGGATTGAGCAAATTTCATGTTATATTTCATCATGGGAAATAGGACTTAAGCTCTAGGATGAATCCTAATAGTGATAATGTATCTTCTCCTAGTAGTTTTGGATTTGGAGCTTGGTACTCTAGTGTTATTTTGAGAATTTAGTTAATCATGATAATAGTTCATTGTTGTTGGGTACCATATCGGTTGCTTAGTATATCATTTGGGAATTAGATGTCTCTAATTGGTGGATTCTAAAAGAGACTTTGCTTTAGGGTAATTGAGCCGGTACCCAAAGTTTGAGGAGTGTTGTCATTAGTGAAAATCGATTCATTTTGAGTTTTAGATGATCTAAATGATTTGAATGGTTGTCTGATTGACAAGTGATTGGTCATTTGTGGTTTGGAATTGGTAATTCTCTTTTATTCTTAAGGAATCGTAGTTTGAGATTGAGAAATGTTCGTTGCAAGCTTTGGATAGTGAGTCCTCAGTTGTTATGGATTATATAGTTAGAATGGTGAACCCATTTATCTTGAGGATTAGTAACCACCATAGTTTGCTAATGTGACTATTTATATTTGACGCTTCGAGCGTAGTAATGATCGAATTAAGGATGTTATGGCGTATTAAAGAATCCTTATAATCGATAATGGATTGTTGATTTTCCCTTGTCGTGAGACTTTGGATGAGGCTAGTTGAATCTTAGATAATTATGTTTGTTGCTTTGATTGTGTTTTGACTTTCGAGGATGAGAAAGTTCATTGTAATGAATTTTGGAATAGATTGGATCAGAGGATTTTATGGTAAGGACCGTTCACTGTGTGGTTGTTAGTAGATATGGTCCCCTAAAATGAGATTTCTTTGGTTAGTGGTCTCAGATAGAGTTTGACGAATCTAAGGATTTTATATTACGTTAAAGGACCTCTCCTGCAGATTGCAATCTATGGACCCTAGTCGATGCTAATTAGGTTTGAATGGTTATGTTGATGACTTGAGGTCTCGTAATTATGGAATATTTCAGTAGAAATCTAATGATTGATAATGTTGAGGTGTAACAGGGTAAATTACATCCTCTTGAGGATTAGAGTATCAGTAGAGTTAGTACTATCGAGTTCTTGTAGATCTTCGTGCCGATTTCATCGTGATCTTCCTTTCCCCTAAGAGTTCGATTTGTTTCGTTTTTGCGTGTTTTGTATACATTTTGTTACACTGAATTGTGTTTGTGATGCTCGAGTCGCTCTATGTACGTGTAATGTGTTCTTATTTTGATTTTATCTTTGAGAAAACCTTCGAATTTCCATATTGTATTTCTAAACTAACTTTTCAAAGAAGTCCAAAGATGGATTTTGTACCCTCTTTTTGGAGAAAATGGATTTCTTTTGCTTTTATATTTGGATTTTTGCGTTTGGTTGGATATTTGCACTTGTTATTGGAGACGTCTTATAACTAGTCCTGCACTGACTAACGTTGTTTTGAATTTCGATTTCACTATTTCGACTTTGATTTGATTTTTGATAGCTAGAGTTCTCGTTCGCGACGGGCACTCTTGTGATTCGTAAATAACGTTTCGCACTTGTGAAAATTTCCTTAAACCGTTTTTGAGAAGAACCTCGTTTCATAAATGTTTCCCTTATAAAAGCTTTCGTGTTAATTTTGAAAATCGATTCTTGTTCTTGATACTTTTATTTTCTACTCTCAAGTTTCGAGGACGAAACTTTTTTAAAGGTGGGGTGATTGTAACACCCGGAAATGTACCCTATTTTTCTATTGAAAATATTTTACGGATACTTTTCAGCAAATTTAAGTTTTAATTTAGAATTTTATGTTCCGAGTCGAATTTAGAATTTCCGAGTTCGTATTTGGAATTTCCGCGAGATTCCATGTAAAACCCGTCTTAAGCCGTCTTTGACTTTTGTTGACTTTTTCC
>JAIUZE010067765.1:0-18639 GCA_022085475.1 Heliosperma pusillum | reverse complement strand
GCTCAGCCTCATAACCTCGGTACTCTACATGCAAATAACACCACCTAACAACATTTTGAACGGCCGGGTCGAACAACGCATAGTAGCGTTCAACGCCCAACAACGTCGTCATAATGCCCACTACACATGCAATTAAGCAGTAGGATACCTCTCCGTTCCGAAATTCCAGCCTTACGAACGGGAAGGTAGCCAAGGGAATGAGAATACAAAGCACAATACAAAATAGTGCTCAAACCGACTCATTTGTAAAAACCGACTCAAAGTGGGAACGTATCGAAAACCGTCACAAAACATGTGATACATGCGAAAGAGATATCAAATATTCAAAACATGAATATTATAAGACATTACGTAAAATCATATGATAAACCGATCATGCGAACTATTATAAATTACGAGTTTTAAAAGTCAAGGGAAAACAACACAGCCGTGTTGCAGGCAGGGCAGGAGACCGGTGGCCGGTGGGCCGGCTCAGAACACAGGCAAAATCCCAAAAACAGAGAAAAGAGGTCTGGGCCGGTCAGTCGACCGGCGGCCGGTCGACCGGCACAGAGCACAACACCAAAATCCAACTTCACTTACTGATGTATTCCAGGCCGGGGTGGAGGCAGGCGGCCGGTACCCCGGCTCGGAGCACAACACTAAAAATCACAAAAATCACAAGTTTGGAAACTATCAAAACAAGGGTCTACTTCAAACGGTCATAACTAGAGTTCTATATATGGGAATGCAGAAATTCCAAATCGAGGTGATAGCTTATCCTCTTACGGTTCCAACGAGTGGTCACAAGCCCAAAACAAGCAAGTAACGAAGGAGTTATGATCATTCTACGACAAAGGGTCGGTGCAGGAAATTCCCAGCCGGGCACTAGACCGGCTGCCGGTCCTTCGGCCAAGAACACCCTTCTACCCGAGAACCACCAACACCATTCCTATCATTTTCAATTCTCCTAATTCACTTCTAATAATTATCAACAATCAATATTCATCATCAACAATCATCAAATAATAACAATCATAAATCATAACATGATTCCTAAGCTTCTAATCGTATTCTAAATACGATTTCTAACATATAAAGCATGCAAAACACGTAAATGATACCGAGTAACCCTTCACCGTTACCTTTACGCGTCTTCAAACGGTTACTAAGCTTTCCTAGTCCCCACCTACAAACAATTAGATAATAAAAGAGGAATATCATCCATCTTGAGAAAGACGGATAATTTAAAAAGCGAGAAAGACGGTAATTTTATTACCAATACGGATAGAGGAAGCTAAGAGGGGAAGAATAAGACGAACTTACGTGAATTCCGTCAAAGAACGAATGCTCTAGGCGAATTCTAAGATCGAAATCAAAGAGGGAAAGCTTTTGACTTGGGTTTCTTAGTGATGAAGAAAAGTGTTGGTGTTTGTGTGAATGAAAATAGAATAAGTGGTAGTATGAGATTTATAAGGAAAAGTCAACAAAAGTCAAAGTCGAATTAAAAGTCAAGAAAATTCAAAGACGACTTAAAATTCAAGAAAAGTCAAAGACGACTTAAAATTCAAGAAAAGTCAAACTCGACTCAAAAGTCAAGAAAAGTCAAACTCGCCTTAAAACGGGATTTTCATGGAATCTCACAGAAATTCCAAATACGAAATCGGAAATTCTAAATTCGACTCGAAACATAAAAAGCTAATTTAAAACTTAAATTCGCTGAAAAGATTTCGTAAAATATTTCTACTAGAAAAATAGGGTACATTTCCGGGTGTTACACCAACCTCCGCCACATGCTCTCCTCGACCTCCCTCCCTCTTCTGCCACCACCCTCCTCCACCTCTACCGCCTCCTTCCCTCCAAGTCTTTTCTTCTTCTTTTTTTCGGTTTTGGCATCCACCGGCCACTATTGCGACTCCTCCTCCCTCCAGTCGACCCACCACCTCCCTCCTCCTTTGCCTCCAGTCGACTTACCGCCTCGTGGTGGTGGTTCTGTGGGTCGGGGGAGGGTTCTGGGTTGGTAAGGATGGGGTGGGGCCGTGGGGGTGGTCTCGTGGGTGGGGGGCCGGGTGGTGGTGTTGTTCTTTTTTTTTTCTTTTAATTCTTTCAGATCTTGTTTTTGTGCTTTTTTTTTCTAGATCTGAAAAAATGTCAATGACTAATATATTAAAGTCACATTAATTCTCTATTAAGGTTACACACTTTATTTATTAAAGTCACATATATGGTCTATTAAAGTTACACTTGTTATGTTATTAAAATAACACACATTACTTAGTCTTTTTTTTTTTCCAGATCTGGTTTTCTGTTTTTTTTTTCTAGACTAGATTTAAAAAAGTGTGTCAAATGTCAATCACTTCTATTAAAGTAACACAAATTTTCTTTTAATATTTTTATATATATTTTTTTGTAGAAATTTTTTTCCATTATTTTTCCCCAATCTGAATTAAGGGTGTAGTTGTTGTTGACAATGACTCTATTAAAGTTACACCTTTTATTTATTAAAGTCACATATACCGTCTATTAAAGTTACACATTTTATTTATTAAAGTCACATATATCTTCTATTAAAGTAACACAAATTATTTATTAAAGTAACACAAAATGACCTTAAAAGTTACACTTGTTGATGTCAGATATGTTTCTTTTTTTAGTTTTTACTCTTGTTTTCAAATTTTTTTTTCTAGATCTACCTTTTTCTAGATCTACCTTGCTTTTTTCATAGTTTTTACTACAGTTACACTCATAGAGGACTACAGTTACACTCATAGATACTACAGTTACACTCATAGAGAACTACAGTTATACTCATAGAGGACTAAAGTCACACTCATAGATTTGTAGTAAATTACATAAATTTAACATGTAATAAAACTCAAAAAATTCCACTCAAAATGACCTAAAATTACTAAAGTTACACTCGTAAAATATTAGAGTTACACTCGTAAATCATCAAAGTTACACTTGTAAAATGTTAAAATTATATAAATTCAAATTTTTATGTACAAAATCGTCTTAAAAAAAATTAAAGTTACACTCCTAAAATATTAGAATTACACTCGTAAAATGTAAAAAATTATAAAAATTTAAATTTATAAGTAAGAAACCGTCTTAAAAAAGTATTAAAGTTACACTAGAAAATCATCCAAGTTACACTCGTAAAATGTCAAAATTATATAAATTCAAATTTTTAAACAAAACCGTCTAAAAAATATTAAAGTTACACTCGAAAATCAGCAAAGTTACACTCGTAGAATGTTAAAAGTATAGATATTCAAATTATTATATCAAAACCGTCTTCAAAATTTAAAGTTACGCTCGAAAATATAAGAGTTACACTCGAAAAGCATCAAAGTTACACTCGTAAGGTGTTAAAATTGTTTAAATTCAAATTTTTGTATACAAACCGCCTTAAAAACTTAAAGTTACACTCTAAAACATTAGAGTTACACTAGCAAGCATCAAAGTTACACTCATAAATCTCAGCAGCTCAAAAGTGATGAATTAAAGCTAGAGAGAGAAAGTTAATTAATTAGTGCATATGTAATTAATTAGTGATAAGTGTGATTTTTAATCTACAAATCTCAGCCATCTATCTCCCTCATCCAATGGCTAGGATGAGGACTCAAGGACTGTATGGAAATGGTGGACTCAAAAGAATTTGACTCTATATATATATATATATAGAATCTGGATCCTGTGCGAATTACCACTTCAATACGAACTGTACGAACTAATGTACATGACTTGGATTTTCAAAGAAAACAGTCAAAGCCCAAATCTCTTATAACAATCTAAGCCCAACCTACCCATAACGCCTCATAATTTTCAACCAACAATAACACCATCATCCTACCACTACCCATAAATCATCGTCGGAGCTCCGGCATAAACATCGTCGGTGAACCACCATAGGTACCTCGCCGGATGTACTCAAACTCCCTTGTTCTTCTTAATTTTCCTTCCGTCATCATCGGGTTGCGATCTCCCTCTTCGTCTATTTATTTCTCCGTCATATCTCGTCGCCAGCCTGATGCTCACCACAACTAGGGTCGATTTCGTACACAATCCACTCAATAAGACTCGATTTTTCCTGAAATGGTTATAAGTGTGTTTAGTTTTTCAAAAATCTTCTTCTTTTTTCATAGATATACGATTTAAAATTCATTTTTTTTAATAAAAAAAGTCGATTGAAGTCGGTTACGGGAGAAAAAAGACGTTGATTGTCCAGGTTTTGGTGTTCTATGGTGGTCGCGGAAATGCTGAGCGTTTTCTGGGCAGGCTGGTGATGTGGTCAGCATTTTCTTTGATAGACAGTGATGTCACCGGCGTTTTCTAGTGTGGCCGGTGATGTTTGGAGTTGTCGTCACGGCTAAACAGCCAGTGATGTTTGCACTGTTTCCTACAGTAGTGTTCCGGTGACTGTGGGATATTTACGGTGGTAGGTCGGTGGTTTGTCATGGTGGGTAGTGGTAAGGTGGTTGGTGGTCGGTGGGAATGGTGTTAGCTCGTAGTTGGGGGTGGATACATTTATGAATACTACGGGATACATGTCTAAATACTACTGGATACATGTATATCTTGTGTATCTAGCAGTAAGGGCAGATGTATCTGGTAGTAGTGAGAGGTGTATCTGACTGGTTCGTACAGTTCGTACCGAACTTAAGTTCGCACGGGAACCCGCCCCTATATATATATATAGAATTGGGATCTCGTGCGAACTTATGAACTGATTTTCAGCCCTTGGGTCAAACTAGTCAAAGCTTGAAATTAAACCCCCTGTCACTTCTCTTCTTCCAAACGTAATCCCCAAAGCTCTAACCTCTTTCACTCTTTCACCTTGATCCACTGCATCACCTTTCTTCATCGTTGGCACCCAAACCCACCGTAGCTAGAGCTCCGTCATCGTCTCGCTTCCAGTAACTGCAACTCCACCGTCGCCGACCTCCGCGTCGCTACACAACCACAATTAAGCTAAAGTTCAGTCAAAATTGAATCTATTTGGCTTATAATCTTACCAAAATGTCGTCAGTTTGGTTAGTTTATTTAAGATTCTTTTCATAGATCTATGATTTAGTTCACAATTTTTTAAAAAAAGAAAACGAAATGTATCCGGTACTTGACGGAGTTTGCGGATGTGGTGGAGAGAGGATTTTGTTGGTGTATCCGGTGCGGGTGTGGGTTCATTGTCGAATAATTCATCGGCGGTGGTGTGGTCGGCCGCCGTCAACAATGGTGGTGATGTATGTATGTGGGCAATTGTTGTTGTTATTGTGGTGACTGTGGTGTTACTGGTGGTGGGTCTGGTGGGGATGATAGTGGATGACGGCCAGATGAGTGGTGAGTAGTGGAGGCTCATGGGGTGGCGGTTGGTTTGTGGATACTCACAATACTACCCCAGGTACACGAATATAGTGTTATACATACAAATTGACTTGTGTATCGGTGTACTCAATTGTGTATCTGAATAGTCGCCACACCTCTACTATTCCGATGTTACAGTTTCATGAAAACTACCGCTACTGCAATGTCGTCATCTTCATTTTTACGAAGACAACCTTGACTGATGTAATTTTATACCCCTAAAAATATCATTTTGGATTAAACATGATTGGAATTTTCTACTGTTATTCTAAATTTCCCGCAATTTTTTATTTTATTTGAATGTGTTTTGACATCGTTGAATGGTTCCTATTTAGTTTTGTCTAGATTTTCATTTGTCTGACCATGACTAAGGTAGTGTAAGAATCAATATTTGGTTGAGATGTCTCCATTTTTGCTTGATATACCAATGCTCTCCCTTAACCCCTCCATAAACCACTTCATTTTTCCTTACAAACTCGTAAATATTTGGAGTATGATTTTCCAACGTAATAAAAATTACACAAAACCTTTACGAATAGCTTGTTAGACATCCGCTTTGATATTTGACAAACACGCTAGAGTATGTTTAGAAAAGGTATTACACTATTACTATTGTACTGCTAAAAAAACATGTCTTATATAAGAAGTTTGTAAACCAGATATTTTAAGTCCCTTACCTTATTACATACACTCCTCTTGCATACTAGATACAATCCTCTATCTTGCTAGATACACTTCTCTGGCAATTTGGATACATTCGCTACGTTGTTAGATACACTCTTCATGCATGTTAGATACACTCCTCTACCTTGCTAGATACACTCATCTAACAAGTTGTATACGCTTGTCTGACAAGTTGGATAGACTCATCTACGTTACTAGATACACTCCTCTTGCGTGCTAGATACACTTCTCTGGAAAGCTATATACACTCTTCTACCTTGCTAGATACACTCATTTACCTTGCTAGATACACTCCTCGAGCTAGTTGGATACACTCCTCGAGCTAGTTGGATACACTCCTTTACCTTACTAGATACACTCCTCCACCTTGTTAGATACACTTCTCACGGATGCTAGATACACTCATCTACCTTGCTAGATACACTCCTCTACCTTGTTATATACACTTTTCTACCTTTCTAGATACACTCCTCTACCTTGCTAGATACACTCCTCTGGCAAGTTGGATACGCTCATCTACGTTACTAGATACACTTTTCCTACCTGCTAGATACATTCCTCTACATTGCTAGATACACACCTCTGAAAAGTTATATACACTCCTCTACCTTGCTAGATACATTCCTCTAGCAAGCCAAATTGTTTGTAATCCAAATATTGGCAAATTGTTGTAAATCTTTTTGTTTTTATAAGACCAATTTATTTGAAGCAGTGTACCACCAAGTGTGGTGATAACAATGGAAAAACAAAAGCATAATATTACATGAATGCCCTCAATTGAACAATAAAGATACATTCCTCTACAAGTGTAGACACATTTTTAAAACTTTGTAGATACAAATCAAAATAAATAACCTTACATTTATCCGAAAGTCTCATTAAAGACGGATCAACCCATTTTAAACTTAAGACGGGGCAAGTTCCTCTAAGAAAGAGCAAGTGGGGAGACAAGTTGGGGCTCCATTTGTCATCCACTTGCTTTGTGAGGAGGATTTTACCCGTCTTAAACTTAAGACGGGTCGATCCGTCTTCAATGAGAATTTGTGTATATTTATATACCATTAATTCCATATCTTACACCATATCCCTAGTAAGTCATTGACTTTAACATAAACTACAAATATACTCCTCAGGTTTCCAGCTAAGCTTCTCAAGTCTCCCTTGTTTTCACGTTTCACTAGCTTCAAAAGCATTTTCAGCATCACCTCTATAAAATGAACAGAAGGTAAACCCATGAAAACCATTCATTGTTTGTATTCAGTGTTGTGCTTCGTACACTACTCTCCCTTGCCAAGTGGAGTATCTTCTTCTGAATCGTACGCATCATCCTCACCAAGGCTCTCACCCTTTTCTTGCTTCACCATACTGACCTCACCCGCGGATGTCCCTCTAGTAAGGGATTGAACTTCTTCATCGACATATTCTTCTCCCAATTCATCTGATTATGCGTGCCTGAAAAGCGCACCCAATTTAGCATTATCTAACAAGGTTATATAGACAAGGGAGAATCTTGGAGCAAAAAATAGGAACCTCATGTTCGAAACATCCACCACTTAACCATTGAGCGCCTACTAGTATTATTTTACATATTGAAATATCATAACTGACTACTTACAAGCTGAAGGGCTTAAATGATCCAGCAGTTGGAAAACGATTTAGTTATGATAAGCTACTTTGCAATGCTTAAATGTTTACACAAACTGCTCAACTTTTTTTCGTATTAACTACACACCTAGATACTTGATTTCGTTGAACGGATAAAAAGACTTGATTCACTTTCATTAATTGGAGCCACCTTGATTAGTACCCAGTATATGGTACTTACGCCTTTTGGCCAATGAGAATTTACAGCATAACTGTGTGTAACCGTGTGAGTTAGGTACTCAAGTGAGTCTCAACTCTCAGCCAATAAGAATTAACATCATAAGAAATTTTTTAATTAGTCTCTGCATCATAATTACTGACATGTCTAAACCGGAGTATTCATTTCATGTCAACCAATTCAGCATGATTAAGAAGAAAGCTTATTAACTGTGTTAAGTTTGTTAATACCTAAAGATTGCAACTTTTTTTTTCAAAAAAATTGGAATATACAAATTCATACCTGAAATTGCTTTAACTTTTCCCATTCTATAAAATCAACACCCCCAAATGTATATCTACACAGCAAAAGAAAATTAAATACAATAAATTTTCGATTAAATCGTTGAAACTACATCACTGATTAACAAGTTAATTTTGGAACAAAAAAACAAACCCTAATTAAATCTCACCTTGTTTGAGAATGAAATGGACCTTGATCGAGAATTTAATGAGAGAGTCGACGAGAATCGAGGTGGTAGAAGCGGCGGTGGAGGTAGCGGCCAACAATGCAAGTGGTGAGAGGCGAACGATTTGAAGTTCAATGTTTATGGTGGGAGGGTGTAGAGTTGTTTGTACTGGGTAGAGAAATAAGAATGCGCGTGAGAATTGGGTTTAATTGGTTAGTTCGTACGGTTCGCACGGAACTTAAGTGCGCGTAAGAGGCTTTTTTCGAGCAGTTTTATTGGTCAATATCATCTTTTTCAGTTTTTGAAAAGTATATTTTAAGATATTGCAAGATTACGAAAAATCTCTTATGTAATATTTTTAATATCACAACTATTATTTAAGTAAGAAAATTTTTTGATCATCAATATAAAAAAAATATAATGCATAATATTTTGAAACTTACATATTTGGGTTCGTAGCGAAAAATGCTTTCATTGGAGTATAAATTTTATATTTTTTTACTTCTATATTTTTGATAATAGGATATGATTACAGTATAAGTATGTGAAAATTAAAAGAAAAAAAATAGTTTTTATTATTTTTATACTCCCTCCACATATATTATTTTATATAAAAGAAGCCTTTTTCGAGGCACGTGATAGGTTTAAAGTATCAAACACTAAAAAAATAATTAACAATTTTAAAAATTATTTAAAAATTAACAAAAAAACTTTAGAAAAATAGGAAAGATCTTTGATTTGGAATCAAACAACTCCATCTTAGAATAAAAAAATATTAAAATCATGAACTTGAATACTTGCTAAGATAGAAATTACATTACATATATGAATTTTATAGTATAGAATAATGGAGTATTTGTGCACGTACCAATGTCTAAGCTAATACTAGAGTTTAGGAGCATTAGCAATATATATGTAATCCTCCCTATAAAACAACCCCAATTTGTTATTTACCATGTTCAGTACTCATGTTTTTGATAATTGTCTGTTTTAGTTTTATTGAACATCTCTATTATTTTGCTTGCAAGAACCTAACTCATTGATTTTCCATTGTTAAATCATTAGAGAACTATTTATTTGTATGTATTATCATTAATTAGTAAAGTTCTTGAAATTCAATTTATGTGATGTTATGTATTAACAATCGTTGTATTAATACAATTCCCATTCCTTGCTCCTTTCCCTTATAATTCTTATGAGGCTTAATGATTTGATTTGGTTTTCAAATTTCTCTAATTTCATGACTATTTAACTTATTCATGCAGGTATAAATGTATAATCGATTTGTGGTTGATTCGTGGTTGATGATAAAATATGACTATGAAGTTCATGTTTGAAGGTACAACTCTTTATTTTGGGGGCTGCGAAACATCGTCGACGTTTTATAAAACATCGTCGACGTTTTATAAAACATCGTCGACGTTTTTTAAAAAAAAGACCACTACTACCCTTTTCTCTCCTTCCTCTCTCTAACTTTTTCTCTAAAATTCAAAAATCTCATAAACTAATCTAAACAACTTCCACAAAAATTTGAAAGACGGTTTTCATATCAAATTAAACGGTAGTCAATGGCGGACAATGAATCATCGGTACGTTATGCATACCCTTTAACGTAATTTTTGTTTTGTTTCTTTAGTTTTCCATTAACGTAAATTTGAAAGACGGTTTCCATTGCTCTCTTTGTTAGTGTTCCGTTACTAGCCTATGACATTTGTTGATTCTTGAACACCCTTTTGAAGTCGACTTATAGCTTTTATACCGAATTCATGAGGGTTTTGGACAATTTAGGGTAGGTAACGTCCATATTGGACGTTGATATGAAGAACCAACGTCCAATATAGACGTTGATAATCAATGTTGACGTCTCATATAGACGTTGATACCCCCTTTCAACGTCCAAACTGCACGTTATTCTCAATGTATAACGTCTGCTGTAGACGTTGGTGCTCATCATCAACGTCCAATATGGACGTTATGCTTTATGTATAACGTCTGTCCTAGACGTTGACACCCCATATCAACGTCTAGGTAGGACGTTATATATATAGATCAACGTCCATTGTGGACGTTATGTATATGCTGCAACGTTTTTTTTTAAGTTTGCTTGCGTATTTTCGTGTTTTCGAGTAATTTCTCGTGTTTTCGCATGGTTTATTTAAGTTTTAATGTAATTTCCGCTTGTAAACAGGATTCATTTGAGGAATTTGTTGATAACGGGTTCGATTTCAACCCTTTATTTGTGACGGATATAGGATTTGATACTCGTGACGAAACGTTTGATTGGCCACAAAAGATAGCATTTGCTAATGGGTTTGCATTGGTGAAAGCAACTAATGGAGCGAAAAACCGTAGCGAACCCGACTTGTTATCTTCATATTTGCGTTGTTCTAGGTACGGGAGGCCACCAGGAGAGTATGATCCCGATAATCCTAGGAAACAATCCGGTTCACCTAAATGTGATTGCAAATTTCGTATTCGAGCCGTGCAAAACAAGTTTCGGGGATTCGAGGATAAACCCAAGATACTTTGGAACATTGTGATTGCCGTTGGTTTTGGGAAGCACAACCACAAGTTGGTAAAGTACAAGGATGGACATAGGCATTTTTCGGGTTTAACTGAAGAAGAGAAAGAGTATGTGAAACAACAAATCCGGGCCTCGATTCCCCCGAGAGATATTAAAAACGGTCTTCATCAAAGAACCCCGGAAAAACCGCAACCCTCAAGCACCCAAATATATAGTGAGACAACCAAGATGAGGCGTGAAATGAGAGGGAATCGAAATCCCGCTCAACAAATGTTGTCCTTAGCTGTAGAAGCGAAATATGTGCATTGGCATGAGAAGAATCCTGAGACATGTGAGCTTTCTCATGTTTTCATGTCTCATCCGGAAGCCGTGAAGCTGTTTCGTACCTATCCACATGTTGTGCTTATTGATTCGACATACAAGACCAATGTGTACAAGATGACACTCGTTGAGCTTGTTGGTGTCACACCATGTGGATCTTCATTCTTGATTGCTTGTGTATTGATTCCTTCTGAGTCGGAAGATGGGTACAAATGGTTATTGAAGAAGTTGGGAATGCTTCTCGAGTTCACCGAAGCATCTATTTCAGCGTTTGTCACTGATCGGGAGTTGGGTTTGATCGCGGCTCTACGGTCCGTCTATCCTCTTACATCTCACTTGTTATGTCGTTGGCACTTGAACCGTGCTGTTGAGAGCAAAGCACAATCATGGTCAAAGCATGAGTGGCGCACAAAGCAAATCATGTGCAATGAAGAGCATGGTTGGAATGGAGTGATAAATGCTACTACCAAGGATGAGTACGAGTTGCGTTGGGCCGCCTTTTGTAAAAATTGGATGGTAGTGGCGACTTATGCGGCAAAAACATGGGGCTCGTACTCAACAGGGTTCGTATTATGCTACACGAACCGGTATTTCCATCTTGGAAACACGGCTACTTCCCGGGTGGAGTCCTCTCATTCTCTTTTGAAGGCTTGGTTGAAAAGTTCTAGTCTAACCCTTGATACTATGTGGTCCCGTATTCATTCTATGCTTGAAGGACAACACTCCAAAATAAGAAAAGAGCTCGAGGAGTCAAGAAGTAAACCTCGTCATACATCTCATTTGTTTTCTTTGTTGAAAGGAAAGGTGTCCTTAAAAGCCGTCGGGATTATGGAAAATGAAACTAAGAGGGGAATTGAGTTAGGGATCGGGTTGGTAAATGGATGCGGTTGTGCTTTAAGAACTACTCATGGCTTACCTTGTGCTTGTCTTTTGGTTGGTTTGAAAAACAATGATGAGAGAGTTCACCTTGATCAAGTTCATTCATTTTGGAGGACATTGGAGTATGGCAATGATGACACAATGCCGAAAAACGATGGTGATGCCTTTGAAGAGCTCGTCAATGAAATGAGGAGTAGTGATCCGGCAAGTAAGAGAACTTTTATTGAGAAGATGCGCACCTTTCTTCATCCGGAAGACGAGTACGTATTGCCACCCCCTGTTAGAGAAAACCCCAAAGGTCGACCAAGAGGATCTACTACTAGGAACAAGTCATTTTTTGAACATGTAAATAGGAAGTTTGGGACACCTGGTTCAGATGGATCGACGACCACTCAACAAACAACAGTTGGTGATTTTGATGAGGTGAGGGTCGGTGCACCTTTGGAATTGGCTTACACTAGGGGTCCTTTGTCAAGCTGGAATAAAAGATGGGGGGTCCCGGAGGAGATGTGGTGTTTTTTTGATGGTTGGGTGGATGTAGGTGATGATGGTCATTGTGGTTTTCGAGTATTGTCTCATGCTGTCCGTGGTCGAGAAACTGACCATCTAGTGATGCGAGAATGGTGTGCTCGAGAGATTAGGGGTTTTGAGGTGTACAAGGATTATTTTGATGCGGCCTACGTCACAGATAATGGTTTTACTATGTTTGACAACACTTTGAGGCGCATTGAATTTTCCAACAACACCGGTTGTGGTCAAGAACATTGGATGCATGACGTTGATCTGTATGTTTTCGCATCGTTGTTTAACTGGGCAATTTGTGTCATAGGTAAGGCCCCGTCTAGTCCGAGTACATGGCAATGTAGTACATTTTTGCCTTTAAGAAGTTGTCCTCAAAGTCCGGTCCCATATGGTGTTTTGTGGATTTTAAATCACCACCAACATTGGATGCGGTTGCATTGTAGTGGACCACCTCAAGAAGTTCCAATGCCTCCAATAGAGATGACTTGGGCGGGGTATAGAGAACAAAATGTTGCACACTATGAAGATTTGTACAAGACAAATTTCGAAAATTGGCACACATGTATGGGAACGACACCTAGAGTGCGTCGCACAAGAAGGGATAAGTCTTGATTGTTGTACTTGTGTAATTGATGGATATTTATGTATTAATTTTTCTTCTTTTATCTCAATTTTTTTTTGATTAAATAAAATTGACAATACTCGAATAAAGCTGAAATACATTAAGAAAGTACTCGAATAAAGCTGACATACATTAATAAAGCTGACATATATTAATAAAGCTGACATACATTAATAAAGTACTCGAATAAAGCTGACATACATTAATAAAGTACTGGAATAAAGGTCACATAATTTAAAGTCTTAAAATTAAATTACATAGAAGAAACAATTAATCAGCGTTAAATACATTACATTAACACTTAATCAGTTGAATATCCTTCGGATGAAGAACCATTAGGCCTATAAAACTCCTCCTCTATGTAAGTTACATACATTTCATAGGTTTTAAGACTCTGAAATGGCCCCACGAACATCCGGCCGTCCCCTTCACATAGAGAGTGTAAAGTCCTATATGGGACAACTGTTAAACACCTCTTGAACAGTTCAACTATCTCCAACCTCACTTTCTCCCACTCATTTCGCTTCAGGATGACATTTTCTGGATTTAAAAATTAATCTGGTTAATAATGTCACAAACTTTATTGATTAGAAAAATTAGACAACAGATTATAAGTAATGATACCTTCAGTTACGTTCATAGGATGAATGGAAGGGTTGTTGAGACCGTAAATAGGTCCATGCATTAGTTGAAGCGATGATAGAGGAGGATTGCCAAGACTTATGAAATTATTAAGTACATGATTATTCAACACAATCATTAGGCGGTCGAATAGTAAGGGAAACTCGTTAACTATCTCGTTAATTTTATTCTGATAATAATTCACTAGTTGTATGTTAGTCATCACCATGATTAAAGTATAGGATAATAGAGGTAATATATTTTAAGAGTAGAGAGAAGATAGTGAGTTGTGTGGAAATAATTTGTTGGGTAAAGGGTTTATATAGAGGAAATGCTAGGGTTTTCATGTTTTGGCCATTACATAATTCAAAACATAAACTAATAATAATAAAAATAAAAGTACCATTACATAATTCAAACATAAAATAATCTAAAATAATCCGTAGAAACACAATACAACAAATAAAACATAACTAAATAATCAAACGTCGTCATGTCCTACATCATCGTCGTCGTCGTCCTCCGGGTTCCTGAAGTAGTCGGCCATATCTGTAACCAACCGATGAACACACGATGTCATCGCCTGCTGAGTAGGCTGTCTGTAGATAAGTGAGAACCTCCATGCAAGAGCTCTGCCGAACTCCGGCTCATCCAAAAGAGGCACCGTAGAAAACTTGGTACGACGGCCAGGAGGAAAGAAATACGGGTGGGAGGACTTCGTGTACCATGTCATGTAACGATCGACCGTGTCAAACGGCATCGTGACCGGGTGTGAACGGTCTCTCAAAACAATCCGAGCCTCTGGGAGCCCCCACTCCGAATCAGGAAACTCCCCATAATACAACCTATAACCCGCCTTCGGTGAAGGCGGACGATGCTCAACAGCTGGCGTAATCATAGCGGTCGGGATAGGCTGGACATACCCAAACTGACGCAAAAAACGGTCAGGCTGATATGGCTCTACTACATCAAGAAATCTAATCAACCCCGAATAAAGCGATGTCCTACAAGACCGATGTGAACCAACACCGTAAGGGGTCCAACGGATATGCTCCGCCCTAAGCCCATCTAGCCTCTGACGGTGCTCATCTAGAATCTTTTCCTCCCCCTTAAACCTAGGAACCCGTGACCAAGCCTCCACCAATGGTCTACCCTCAACATAGTATCCTACATGAGGTCGGAAATGGGGAAAATACTCATATATCCAAGCCTGCAGCAACGGCAAACAACCGCTAAGCCCACGAGCATCTCTCCGCGATGCCATACCCAACTGACGGTACAAGTACGCCAATGTCGCAGCCCCCCAAGCATACTCACCAAAACTATCCAAGTCATCAAACAAATGAAGCATCCGGGCCACTACCCTATCACTAGACTTGTCCGTGAACAATGTCTGTCCAACCAACAACATCAAGTACGCCCTCAACGACTCATCATGGCGACCCGTCTCCACAACCTCCCTCAACTTCTGGGTCGACAACCCACCACTCCTATAATATGGTGGCTCGACATCCTGAAAAGCCAGCCCAAATAAAGTAGCCATCTTCTCCCTCAAGCCTGCATCATCCCTCGTGCTACCCTCCTCCTGCTCCACCATCCCCTCCACAAAAACCCTAACGCCACTCACCTTTATCCCTAGAATACGCTGAACATCATGTAATAAGATAGTGATCTCTCCAAAAGGCATATGGAAACTGTTAGTATCCGGCTGCCACCTCTCTACAAATGCACTACATAGATTTTCATCTATGCCGGTGGTCACACAACTCATCAAAACACCAAGCCCACTCTCACTAACTCTCCGGGCAACCAGCTCCGGCACCTTCATCCCGTTCATAGCCTCCATACAACCGGGCCTCTCGTAACACTTGAGCCACGTTCTCGCCAGCTTGGCCTCCGTCCAACTCTTATAAGCCACGTGCCCACCAAAACTATGTAAGACGTTGAGGTGAACCGGTCCTCCCTCAACCACACCACTAAGACGCCAAGACAAATCCCTCTTCGTCTTCTTCCTCCCCGTGCTAGATGAACCCTGACTAACCGGCACATATCGTCCTCTACCAACCTGTACCACCTTCTTACCTGTTGGTTCAGCTACCTGGTTCTCTACAAAACACTCGTCATCGGGCTGCTCTGCCGCCTCCTCCGACTCAGATCCTGAACCGCCGTCAACATTACCATCATCAACGGCCTCTAACCTATAAAAAACTGACGGAAAAACAGTCTCGCTCTCAGCAGGCGGGGGCGTAGGGGAAACGTCCGTACCCTCTGACTGAGTAGGACGAAAGACAACTCCGGCTTGACGCACACCAAGTAAGCGCCGCTTAGATGCCGTCACTTTTCGGCCTTTCGTACGATCAGGGACCACCATAATGTTTTTTTCTTTATCCATCTGCATATACGATAATATAGTGTCATGAAATAACTTATAACATATGAAATAACGAATAAAGCATAATTTCAAAAGCGATAAAAAACGTATAAAACGTTATTTCAATAGCGATCGATAACTTTACGAGAAAAAATATAAATTTTACACGAATCAAACTACATATGTTTTAGAAAAAATAAAAATTAACGAGAATATTACGTTCATATCAATAACAAAGAAAAAAAAACGTCGATACCCAACACCAACGTTCAGTCTGAACGTTGGTATCAGTGACCAACGTCTGGTCTGGACGTTGGTCAGTGACACCAACGTTCAGTTTGGACGTTGGTCAGTGACACCAACGTCCAAACACCGGCTTATTCAACCTAATTTCTGTCTGAACGTTGGTATCAGTGACCAACGTCTGGTCTGGACGTTGGTCAGTGACACCAACGTTCAGTTTGGACGTTGGTCAGTGACACCAACGTCCAAACACCGGCTTATTCAACCTAATTTCTGTCTGAACGTTGGTATCAGTGACCAACGTCTGGTCTGGACGTTGGTCAGTGACACCAACGTTCAGTTTGGACGTTGGTCAGTGACACCAACGTCCAAACACCGGCTTATTCAACCTAATTTCTGTCTGAACGTTGGTATCAGTGACCAACGTCTGGTCTGGACGTTGGTCAGTGACACCAACGTTCAGTTTGGACGTTGGTCAGTGACACCAACGTCCAAACACCGGCTTATTCAACCTAATTTCCCCAATACAAGCGTCCAAACTCCATTCAACAACAATCACAACCCGTCTTCAACAACACAACACAATCACTAAACTAATTCTAATTCTAATTTGAAAAACAAACAACAATTTACTAACAACAACTACTAATTCAAATAATAACTAACTAAAAGAAGGAAACTTACTTGAACAAGGGGTAGGGTAGCGGCGGCACTGTGGTGGTGGGGCTGGGGGCGGCGTCTGGTGGTGGGGGTGGGGCTGGGGGCGGCGGGTGGTGGACAAGGGTGAAAGAAATGTGGGTTTAGGGAAGAGAGTGAAAGGAATGTGAGGTAAGGGTAGTGACCGTCTTTTTTATAAAAAACGTCGACGATGTTTTATAAAACGTCGACGATGTTTCGTAACCCGGTTTATTTTCTATCTTAGAAAGTTATTTAACCTTGTTTTTCATTTTTCGAGCACTAAATAATTTGTTTAAACAATGTCTTTTTTTTTCTTCTTTTAATCATATGGAGTAAAACATCATGGTATTAGAGTTTTATATATAATTAGTTCCCCTTTTATTATAAGAATATATTTTGGTTTAATACTTTTATCATTTAACAATAAAAACTTATATAGATCCATACGACCATATAATAATAGCACGAAAAGCAAAAGACAAATGCATATAATAACCTTTTTTAACTTTTTCTTTGCACATCAAGGTTATAAAGTAGAAGCACATCATACGCGATACAGGCAGATTAATATTAAAGTGAATTGTTTCATATTTTTTCATCAATAACAGAAGTTTTTAAAAATGAGGTTGAATATTTATGGTCGGAAGATATAGCAAAGATTATATGCATTGTACCATATTGATTTAAGCAAAGCAATCTTCTTTTCATACGAGTAAATTTATATACAATAAGTTTTGCTTAGACGCGCACTATTTGTCTTAAGCTGAATATACCAAAGACATAACTTTTGGTATTTCCTAGGCAACTGGAGTAATTGGATATGTATTTGACCCGTCATAAACTTAAGATGGATATTGGCCGTCTTAAAAAATAATTTTTGTGAATATATTATAGATAGGTAGAACGTTGAATGTCTATATTATAGACGAGGATGAAATGTTGAATGTAACCCACTCTTAAATTAATCTTTGCATTAAGTGAAAAAAAAATAATAATCTTTGCATTATAATGAACTTTTTATGGAGTACATAACATCAGTTAAGGTTGAATTCCTAAACATTGTTATCATTCGTGAATTGGGTTGAAAAGACAATCTAACATTTATGTAATCACAAATTCTCATTGTAGACGGCCATATCTATCTAGTAGACGGGTATATCGATCTATAATTTTAGATGGGTCGAATCCCTCTCACAACAATGCCAGTACTTAAGAGACTCAAAAGATTTTAGGATGATACATAAGTTCCACGGATGACGCCTATTATAATTATATAAAATCACCCCATCTTATGTTAATTTTTCGATGTGAGACAATTCTATTATTTATAGGTAATTTATTCACTACAATTACATTATTTTTCAATGTGAGACAAATAACATAAGAAATACACGATCTTTAAAATAATTATTTCTTGATTGTTACTAAACTACTCCCTCCTATTCTAAGCTTTCTTCCCCTTCTCATTTTGCACAAATTTTAAGGATTTTAATTAAATAAGCAAAAATAATGTAGTGGAGTAAGGTGATTGGAGAGAGGGAATGTATTGTGGGGTATTATT
>JAIUZE010067764.1:0-17141 GCA_022085475.1 Heliosperma pusillum | reverse complement strand
ATTCGACTCGGAAAAATAAAATTTACGATTAGAACTATATTTCACTGAAAAGTAACCGTAAAATATTTTCACTATAAAAATAGGGTACATTTCCGGGTGTTACACTCACGATTTTTGTACCACGTGTCCTGGGTCGTGGTAGAAGTTACCTTGTTCGATTAAACCATCAAATAACACGAATTTATCCATTTTCTCGATAAACCGAGTTACGTAAAAAAACGTTTATCGCATACAGACACCCTCAAATATCCTCTGTTTATGCTCAAAACTTGTGTGAGAGCTTTATTTGAGCCAATAAAATGTTTGTGTGATTTACTGACATTTTTGACCCTGGGGCCTAGTGGAGTGTAAACTACTAAGGCTTATGAGTTTAAGGGAAGTTTAATTAACTTACTTAAACTGAAAACAAACACAGATTGAAATGGAGGCTGTTTCAGAGAGAGTGGTTTATATTGACTAAAGTTCAAAGGATATGACTTAGAGAAACTCCCCTACAACAAAGCACAAGAGAAGGGACTCAAAGACTAGTTCTGAGACAGGTTTAAAGTGTTACAGCAATGCCCAAACACCCTAGACTAGACTCAAACAGCAAGCAAGCTAATCACAACAAGACACAGATTTAACTTGACTCACAAAGCAAGGCACTGATCAGACACCTTGAAGATGTATCAGGCTTGACTCAAACTACAGCTCTTAGCACAAGTTTGAAAGATTTGAGGGATTTCTCAAAGTTAATTCATTCATAAAAGTCTGCCTAAAACAACATACAAAGGCCTCCTTATATAGGGAGGTTGCTATCTTGTGAACCATTGGATGTACAGACCATCCAAGGGTCAGCTTAGGATTTAAACTACTACAACAAACACTAATTAAGAGCCTCACAATAGGACGAGCTCAACAACTATAAAGTACAGACACAAGACACAAAACAGACTGAATCAAAAAGCAATAAAGCAGTTTTTGGAGTTTTCCTGAAATGGAAATCTGTTGCTCTGGTTGTCTTGCTGCCTTGCCTGGATGTCTTGTTGCTCCTTGGGACTCTCTACTCTTATTAGGACTTAGATAAAACCTGCCTTGGACGAGGACAAGTTGACTTAAACAAAAGGAAGCCACAATCTGACTTGTACCTTCTCTGCTTTAATGTTCACTGGACTCTAGCTTGGGCTGCTTGTTACTTGAGTTTTTGCTAGACTTCAAAAGGGATTGTCCTGGACAAACTTGTTGATTAGTGGGTTGGCTTGATGGTAGGCCATGGTGGGGGTGGTTGGGATGCTCTGGTGTACCTCCTTGGTGTTGGGTTTGCTAACTGGTCTGCTGAGCTCTGACTGGCATTGTTTCTGTCTTGTGTGGGGAATGTGGACTGTATTGGACCTTGGCATGGCTTGGTAAGCCCTGGACTATCTTCCTCAATATCTTGTCTTGGTGTGGCTTGAAGTTGGCTTGCCATGACTTGTTGTTTAGACCTTGTGACTCGAGCTTCCATCTGAGGGGGTCTTGGGGTCAGGCTTGTCTTGCTTGTGGCTTGATCATCAAGGCCCCTTGGGTGAGCTCCTACTGCAGCCTCCCCAGGTTGAAAAGGGCTTGACCTCAAGCCTGTGTCTTCCTCTCCCTCAGAGTCTTCATAGAAGGGACTAAGATCTCAAACATTGAATGTTCCATGAACTGCATACTCTCCTGGTAGATCAATTTTGTAGGCATTAGGACCTATCTTCTCTATGACTTGAAAAGGACCATCTGCTCTTG
This sequence comes from Heliosperma pusillum, assembly GCA_022085475.1. Classification (NCBI taxonomy): domain Eukaryota; kingdom Viridiplantae; phylum Streptophyta; class Magnoliopsida; order Caryophyllales; family Caryophyllaceae; genus Heliosperma; species Heliosperma pusillum. The sequence goes on along the minus strand of JAIUZE010067764.1, from coordinate 15,398 downwards.
GCTCTAGCTTATTCTTTCTCTTGGAAGGGAACCTTTCTTTCCTTAGGTTGATCCACACTAAGTCTCCTGGTGCAAAGTCTTTCTTGGCCTTAGAAACCTTGGCATTCTTCTTGTATAGATCATTGGTTTTCTCAATTTGTTTTCTGACTGATTCATGGAGTTTTAGCATTTGTTCCACTCTCTTCTTGGCATCATAGTGGATCTCTGACCTGCACACATTAGACAAATTCAAAGGCATTAAGGGGTTAGTACCATAGACCACTTCAAAGGGGGAGTGACCTGTGGCTGCTGATGGGGCTCTATTGAAAGAGAACTCTGCTTGAGCCAGCTTCAGGTCCCAATCCTTGAGAGATTTGCTGACTATACACCTCAAGATCCTTCCCAAAGTCTTGTTGGTCACCTCAGTTTGTCCATCTGTTTGAGGATGATGGGAGGTACTAAACAACAACCTAGTGTTAAGCAGCTTCCACAATGTTCTCCAGAAATGATTCATAAACTTTGTGTCTCTGTCAGATACAATAGTTTTTGGAACTCCATGTAACCTCACCACCTCATCAAGGTATAGCTCTGCTACACTCACAGCATCCTCAGTTTTCTTACAGGCAATGAAATGTGCCATCTTGCTGAACCTATCCACAACCACCATGATAGAATCCTTCCCTCTTGTTGTCCTAGGCAATGCTACTATGAAATCCATGCTTACATCTTCCCAAGGCCTACATGGGACTGGTAGGGGGGTGTAAGGTCCTGCTTGAAAAGAACTCTTGGCTTTTTGACAAACTCCACATCTTCTGAGCACTATTTGGACTTCTCCCATCATCTTAGGCCAGTAAAACTGATCTTGCAGTATGTCCACAGTCTTCTGAACCCCAAAGTGTCCTCCAAGGCCACTTCCATGCACTTCCTTAATCAATAGACTCCTATAAGACCCTCTGGGGACACACAACTTGTTTCCTTTGAACAGGAATCCATTTTGTAGAGTGTAGGGTGAATCAATGGTCCTTGCTCCCTCTTTCTGTGCTAACCAATCCTCTGCAAAGTCTGGATCTTCCTGATACATGTCCTTCATGAACTCAAAGCCAAGGACCCTTTGCTCCATGGTTGATAGCAGAGTGTATCTTCTAGACAATGCATCAGCCACTACATTTTGTTTTCCTTCTTTGTATTTGCTAGAAAAGGTGAATGATTGGAGGAACTCCACCCATTTAGCATGCCTGTGACTGAGCTTATGCTGGCCTCCTATGTACTTCAATGCCTCATGATCAGAGTGTAAGACAAAAGGCTTGGGCTTCAGGTAATGACTCCAATGGTCTTAGAGCTCTGACAAGAGCATAGAACTCTTTGTCATATGTAGAATAGTTCAGCTTGGCACCACTTAACTTTTCACTAAAATAGGCTACAGGTTTCTTCTCTTGGATGAGGACAGCTCCAATTCCCACTCCACTTGCATCACACTCAACCTCAAATAGGCAATTAAAGTCTGGCAACCTGAGGATAGGTGCACTGCACAAGAGCTTCTTCATGTGTTTGAAAGCCTGCAAAGCATTCTCAGTCCAAGTGAACTCTCCCTTCTTCATGCATTCAGTGAGGGGTGCTGCAATGGTGCTGAAATTCTTAATGAATCTTCTGTAGAAGGATGTTAAGCCATTGAACCCTCTTACTTCTGTGATATTCCTAGGAACAGGCCAAGACTGGACAACAATGATCTTATCTTGATCAAGTGAAATGCCTCTACCAGACACCACATATCCTACAAACTTGACTTCCTCAGTCATGAAGGTGCATTTCTCAAGCTTCCCAAAGAGCTTACTCTCCTTAAGTATTTCAAACACAGTCTCAAGATGCCTCAAATGATCATCCTTGCTCTTGCTGTAGATGAGAATATCATCAAAGTATACCACCACAAATCTCCTTAGGCAAGGCCTAAGCACTTCTTTCATTAATCTCATGAAGGTACTTGGGGCATTTGACAGGCCAAAGGGCATGACAAGCCACTCATAAAGGTCATGCTTTGTTTTGAAGGCTGCCTTCCACTCATCTCCTTCCCTGATCCTCAACTGATGGTAACCTTGCCTCAAGTCAATCTTAGAAAAGAACCTTGAACCACTCAGCTCATCCAACATGTCATCAAGCCTAGGTATAGGGAACCTATACTTGACTGTGATGTTGTTGATAGCTCTGCTATCTATGCATATCCTCCAAGTCCCATCCTTCTTAGGAACCAATAAAGCAGGCACATCACATGGACTTAAGGACTCCCTTACAAACCCTTTACGCATCAATTCTCCAACTTGTTTCTGCAGCTCTTGTGTAGCCTTAGGATCACATCTATATGCTGGTCTATTAGGTAGTACAAACCCTGGTACAAGGTCTATTTGGTGTTCAATTCCTCTTAAAGGGGGTAAGCCATCAGGAATTTCCTCTGGGAACACTTCCTTGAACTGATCAATGAGGGGCTTAACTTCTACAGGGATTACCTTAGACTCCCCTTCCTGAACTTCCTTTGATAGCAGCATCAATATAGGTTGCTCTTCAATACATTCTTTGACCATTGCTGATTCAGATAGAAACAAGACTCCACTAAAATCTTCAGCCATACTAGGACTCCCATAACTCTTCTGATGAGGTGGCAAAGGGGCTAATGTCACCTTCCTGCTTCCATGCTTGAAGGAATAGGTGTTGCTTCTTCCTTGGTGTATGGAGCTTTTATCAAACTCCCATGGTCTTCCTAATAATAAGTGACAGGCATCTATTGGAACCACATCACACAGAACTTCATCTTTGTACACACTTCCAATGGAGAATGGGACCATACATTGCTTGTCCACCTTAACCTCTGCTCCCTTACTCAGCCATCTCAACTTATAGGGGTGAGGAGGCTCTTGAGTTCTTAGCTTCAACTTGTCAACCATAGTAACTGAGGCCACATTGGTACAGCTTCCTCCATCTATGATGAGGTTACGAACCCTTCCTTCTATGGTACATCTGCTCCTAAAAATGAGGGACCTTTGATCCTCCTCCAAAGATATCTGTTGTGAATGCATTACCCTCCATAAAACCAAGTTGTGGCTTGTATCAGGGAGTGCCACTATTGCCTCCTGACTAGACTCTTCTTCCTCACTCACCACTTCTTCAACCTCAGGCTCATCCCTCTCATACTCAACTAGGCCTTCTTTCTCCCAAGTCTCAACCTCCATTATAGTTAAGGTCTTCTTAGAAGGGCAATCCTTCCTAAAATGTCCATAACCCTGACATTGGAAACACCTAATTCTGTTCTCTGTCATGGAAGTGCTTGCTTCTGACCCATGATGTCTTTTCCCTTGTCTAAGGTAGGTGGGGATGCTGTCTTAGGGGTATCAATGTTCCTCAACCCATTGTAAGGTCTGGTTTGAAAAGGTCTAACAGGTTTTGGTGTAACAGACTTAGTCTTTCCTATCTTTTCAATTCTCAGAGATAAGTTAACAACATCATCAAATGACCACAGAGGTTGCATCCTAACCTTGTTAGCAATGCTCTTATCTAGACCCTCTAAGTACCTAGCAATCATTTGCTCAGGTTTCTCATTTATGTCACACTGCAAGGTGAGCTGTTCAAACTCTCTCAGATAAGATTCAACAGGTTTGTCTCCTTGTTTCAATTTAGACAACTTAATAAACAGATCATGGGTGTAATCCTTAGCAACAAATTTATCTAACAGTTTCTTTTTCAGTTTGGTCCAGGATTTGATGGGTTCTTTTCCTTCCCTAGCCCTTAACCCTTTCATGGTTTCATACCAAAGAGAAGCATACCCTTTCAGTTTAAGGATGGCTACTTTAAAGGACTTAGAATCATTATATCCTTTGTACTCAAAGATTCTTTCTACTTCTCTTAACCATTCTAACAAATCATCAGGATTAAGACTACCAGAAAACTCAGGGATGTCTACCTTAAGATGCTTGTCTATGTGCCTGTGGATGGAAGCCCTGCTCCTTGTTGAGTCATCTGAGTCTGGGTACTCTTCATCATCAGGTGGCCTTCCTCTGCCTCCTCCTTGGCCTCTTCCACGTCCTCTGCCTCTTACTCCAGCAAACAACTGGTTGCCTATTACCTGATCGAGGCTCTGGTTAGGGTGGTTACAATCCCAGCCAGGTCCTCCATCCTTGCTTCTACTCCTGCCAGTCTCTCTTCACTCATTGGTCTATTTTTGTGTTTTTAAATGTAGTTAGGGAAAATGAACTCACTAAGACTCTCAACCAAAGCTCTGATAACCAATTTGGAGTGTAAACTACTAAGGCTTATGAGTTTAAGGGAAGTTTAATTAAGCTTACTTAAACTGAAAACAAACACAGATAGAAATGGAGGCTGTTTTAGAGAGAGTGGTTTATATTGACTAAAGTTCAAAGGATATGACTTAGAGAAACTCCCCTACAGCAAAGCACAAGGGAAGGGACTCAAAGACTAGTTCTGAGACAGGTTTAAAGTGTTACAGCAAAGCACAAACACCCTAGACTAGACTCAAACAGCAAGCAAGCTAATCACAGCAAGGCACAGATTTAACTTGACTCACAAAGCAAGGCACTGATCAGACACCTTGAAGATGTATCAGGCTTGACTCAAACTACAGCTCTTAGCACAAGTTTCAAAGATTTGAGGATTTCTCAAAGTTAATTCATTCATAAAAGTCTGCCTAAAACAACATACAAAGGCCTCCTTATATAGGGAGGCTGTTATCTTGTGAACCATGGGTTGTACAGATCATCCAAGGGCCAGCTTAGGATTTAAACTACTACAACAAACACTAATTAAGAGCCTCACAATAGGACGAGCTCAACAACTATAAAGTACAGACACAAGACACAAAACAGACTGAATAAAAAAGCAATAAAGCACTTTTTGGAAATTTCCTGAAATGGAAATCTGTTGCTCTGGTTGTCTTGCTGCCTTGCCTGGATGTCTTGTTGCTCCTTGGGACTCTCTACTCTTATTAGGACTTAGATAAAACCTGCCTTGGACGAGGACAAGTTGACTTAAACAAAAGGAAGCCACAATCTGACTTGTACCTTCTCTGCTTTAATGTTCACTGGACTCTAGCTTGGGCTGCTTGTTACTTGAGTTTTTGCTAGACTTCAAAAGGGATTGTCCTGGACAAACTTGTTGATTAGTGGGTTGGCTTGATGGTAGGCCATGGTGGGGGTGGTTGGGATGCTCTGGTGTACCTCCTTGGTGCTGGGTTTGCTAACTGGTCTGCTGAGCTCTGACTGGCATTGTTTCTGTCTTGTGTGGGAATGTGGACTGTATTGGACCTTGGCATGGCTTGGTAAGCCCTGGACTATCTTCCTCAATATCTTGGCTTGGTGTGGCCTGAAGTTGGCTTGCCATGACTTGTTGTTTAGACCTTGTGACTCGAGCTTCCATCTGAGGGGGTCTTGGGGTCAGGCTTGTCTTGCTTGTGGCTTGATCATCAAGGCCCCTTGGGTGAGCTCCTGCTGCACCTGGGCCACAAAATACTGAAAACCTTGTATTATAGGCAATAATTTGGGCCGTTCAGGAGCTCGTACTGGGCTACGTTTCAGTTTCTCACGATTTTTTTACCACGTGTCCTGGGTCGTGGTAGAAGTTACCATGTTTGATTAAACCATCAGATAACACGTATTTATCCATTTTCTTTGTAAACCGAGTTACCCCCGAAAAACATTTATCGCATACGGATACCCTCAAATCTCCTCCGTTTATGCTCAAAGTTTGCGTGAGAGCGTTATCTGAGCCAATAAAATGTTTGTGTGATTTAATGCTATTTCTAAGCCGGGGCCCCAAAATACCGAAAATCGTGAATTATAGGTTGTAATTTGGGCCGTTCAGGAGGTCATACTGAGCTGCGTTTCAGTTTTTCATGATTTTTGTACCACGTGTCCTGGGCTGTGGTAGAAGTTACCATGTTCGATTAAACCATCAAATAACACGTAGTTATCAATTTTCTCGATAAACCGAGTTACGTCAAAAAACGTTTATCGCATACGGACACCCTCAAATATCCTCCGTTTATGCTCAAAATTTGTGTGGGAGCTTTATCTGAGCCAATAAAATGTTTGTCAGATTTAAAGCCATTTCTGACCCAGGGCCACAAAATACCGAAAACCGTGTATTATAGGCTGTAATTTGGGTCGTTCGGAAGGTCGTACTGGTCTTCGTTTCAGTTTCTCATAATTTTTGAACCACGTGTCCTAGGTCGTGGTAGAAGTTACTATGTTCGATTAAACCATCAGATAACACGTATTTACCCATTTTCTTGGTAAACCGAGTTACCCCCGAAAAAGGTTTATCGCATACAGACACCGTCAAATCTCCTCCGTTTATGTTCAAAATTTGCGTGGGAGCTTTATCTGAGCTAATAAAATGTTTGTGTGATTTACTGCCATTTCTGAATCGGGGCCACAAAATGCTAAAAACCGTGTATTATAGGCTGTAATTTGGGCCGTTCGGGAGGTCGTACTGGGTTGCGTTTCTGTTTCTCACGATTTTTGTACCACGTGTTCTGGGCCGTGGTACAAGTTACCATGTTCGATTAAACCATCAGATAACACGTATTTATGCATTTTCTCGATAAACCGAGTTACCTTCGAATAACATTTATCGCATACCGACACTCTCAAATCTCCTCCGTTTATGCTCTAAATATGCGTGGCAGCTTTATCTGAGCCAATAAAATGTATTATAGGCAATAATTTGGGTCGTTCAGGAGCTCGTACTGAGCTGCGTTTCAGTTTCTCACGATTTTTTTTACCACGTGTCCTGGGTCGTGGTAGAAGTTACAATGTTCGATTAAACCATCAGATAACCCCCCCGAAAAACCGTGCTGCAAAATACCGAAAACCGTGTATTATAAGCTGCAATTTGGGCCGTTCGGGAGGTCGTTCTAGGTCATGTTTCATTTTCTCGCGGATATTTTACCACATATCCTAGGTCGTGTTAGTAGTTACCATGTTCGATTAAACCATCAGATAACACGTATTTATCAAATTTCTCGATAAACCGAGTTACCCCCGAAAATGTTTATCACATACCGACACCATCAAATCTTCTTCGTTTATGTTCAAAATTTGCGTGAGAGCTTTACCTGAGCTAATAAACTGTTTGTATGATTTACTGCCATTTCTGACCCGGGGACACAAAATACTGAAAACCGTGTATTATAGGCAATAATTTAGGCCGTTCAGGAGCTCGTACTGGGCTACGTTTCAGTTTCTCACGATTTTTATACCACGTGTCCTGGGTCGTGGTTGATGTTACCATGTTCGATTAAACCATCAGATAACACGTATTTATCCGTTTTCTTGGTAAACCGAGTTAACCCTGAAAAACGTTTATCGCATACGGACACCCTCAAATCTCCTCCGTTTATGCTCAAAATTTGCGTGGGAGCTTTATCTGAGCCAATAAAATGTTTGTGTGATTTAATGCTATTTCTGAGCCGGGGCCCCAAAATAACGAAAATCGTGTATTATAGGCTGTAATTTGGGCCGTTCGGAAGCTCGTACTGAGCTGCGTTTCAGTTTTTCATGATTTTTATACCACGTGTCCTGGGCTGTGGTAGAAGTTACCATGTTCGATTAAACCATCAAATAACATGTATTTATCAATTTTCTCGATAAACCGAGTTACGTCGAAAAACGTTTATCGCATATTGACACCCTCAAATCTCCTCTGTTTATACTCAAAATTTGCGTGGCAGCTTTATCTGAGCCAATAAAACGTTTGTCTGATTAAAAGCCATTTCTGACCCATGGCCACAAAATACCGAAAACCGTGTATTATAGGCTGTAATTTGGGTCGTTCGGGAGGTCGTACTGGGCTTCGTTTTAGTTTCTCATGATTTTTGAAACACGTGTCGAGGGTCATGGTAGAATTTACCATGTTCGATTAAACCATCAGATAACACTTATTTACCCATTTTCTTGGTAAACCGAGTTACCCCTGAAAAAGGTTTATCGCATACGGACACCCTCAAATCTCCTCCGTTTCTGTTAAAAATTTGCGTGGGAGCTTTACCTGAGCTAATAAAATGTTTGTGTGATTTACTGCCATTTCTGTCCCGGTGCCACAAAATACTGAAAACCGTGTATTATATGCTGTAATTTGTGCCGTTCGGGAGGTCGTACTGGGCTGCGTTTCAGTTTCTCACGATTTTTGTACCACGTGTCCTGGGTCGTGGTAGAAGTTACCCTGTTCGATTAAACCATCAAATAACACGTATTTATCCATTTTCTCGATAAACCGAGTTACGTCAAAAAACGTTTATCGCATACGGACACCCTCAAATATCCTCCGTTTATGCTCAAAATTTGTGTGGGAGCTTTATTTGAGCCAATAAAATGTTTGTATGATTTACTGCCATTTCTGACCCGGGGCCACAAAATACGGAAAACCTTGTATTATAGGCAATAATTTGGGCCGTTCATTAGCTCGTACTGGGCTGCGTTTGAGTTTCTCACGATTTTTTTACCACGTGTCTAGGGTCGTGTTAGAAGTTACCATGTTCGATTAAACCATCAGATAACACCCCCGAAAAACCGTGCTGCAAAATACCAAAAACCGTGTATTATTGGTAGAGCTGGCAAAACATGACCCGACCCGAAGAACCGACCTGTCTTATCCGAAAACCGACCTGATAGAACCCGTAAAATTGCTGAACTGAAACCGACCTGAACCGACCCGAAGGTTAACCGATAAACCGATAGAACCTGAAATGATATGACTCGAACCGCTTGTGACTCGACCCGACCCGACCCGAAACCGGATTCACCCACAAACCCGAGCCCGAGATAACCCGAACTGCCTGAACCCGACCCGTAACCGACCCGATTGACCCGATTGCCACCTCTAATTATAGGCTGCAATTTGGGTCGTTCGGGAGGTCGTTCTAGGTCATGTTTCATTTTCTCGCGGATGTTTTACCACATATCCTGGGTCGTGTTAGTAGTTACCATGTTCGATTAAACAATCAGACAACTCGTATTTATCCAATTTCTCGATAAACCGAGTTACCCCCGAAAATGTTTATCGCATACCGACACCATCAAATCTTCTCCGTTTATGCTCAAAAATTGAGTGAGAGGTTTACCTGAGCTAATAAACTGTTTGTGTGATTTACTACTATTTCTGACCCGAGGCCACAAAATACTGAAAACCGTGTATTATAGGCAATAATTTGGGCCGTTCAGGAGCTCGTACTGGGCTACGTTTCAGTTTCTCACGATTTTTTAACCACGTGTCCTGGGTCGTGGTAGAAGTTACCATGTTCGATTAAACCATCAGATAACAGGTATTTAACCATTTTCTTGATAAACCGAGTTACCCCCGAAAAACTTTTATCGCATACGGACATCCTCAAATCTCCTCCGTTTATGCTCAAAATTTGCGTGGGAGCTTTATCTGAGCTAATAAAAAATTTGTGTGATTTAATGCTATATCTGAGCCGGGGCCGCAAAATACCGAAAATCGTGTATTAAAGGCTGTAATTTGGGCCGTTCAGGAGGTCGTACTGAGCTGCGTTTCAGTTTTTTATGATTTTTGTACCACGTGTCCTGGGTCGTGGTAGAAGTTACCATGTTCGATTAAACCATCAGATAACACGTATTTATCCATTTTCTTGGTAAACCGAGTTACTCCCGAAAAAGTTTTATTGCATACGAACACCCTCAAATATCCTCTGTTTCTTTTTAAAATTTGCGTGGGAGCTTTATCTGAGCTAATAAAGTGTTTGTTTGATTTACTGCCATTTCTAACCAGGGGCCACAAAATACTAAAAACCGTGTATTATAGGCTGTAATATGGGCCGTTCGGGAGGTCGTACTGGGCTGCGTTTCCGTTTCTCACAATTTTTGTAAGACGTGTCCTAGGTCATGGTAGAAGTTACCTTGTTCGATTAAACCATCAAATAACACGTATTTATCCATTTTCTCGATAAACCGAGTTACGTCAAAAAACGTTTATCGCATACGGACACCCTCAAATATCCTCCGTTTATGCTCAAAATTTGTGTGACAGCTTTCTTTGAGCCAATAAAATGTTTGTGTGATTTACTGCCATTTCTGACCCGGGGCCACAAAATACCGAAAACCGTGTATTATAAGTTGTAATTTAAGCCGTTCGGGAAGTCGTACTGTGCTGCGTTTATGTTTTTCACGATTTTTGTACCACGTGTTCTGGGCCGTGGTAGAAGTTACCTTGTTCGATTAAACCATCAGATAACACGTATTTATGCATTTTCTCGATAAACCGAGTTACCCTTGAAAAACGTTTATCGCATATCGACACCCTCAAATCTCCTTTGTTTATGCTCTAAATATGCGTGGCAGCTTTATCTGAGCCAATAAAAGTTGTGTGTAATTTAGTACCATTTCTGGACCCGGGGCCACAAAATACCGAAAACCGTGTAATATAGGCTGTAATTTGGGCCGTTCAGGAGGTCGTACTAGGCTGCGTTTCAGTTTCTCACTATTTTTGTACCACGTGTCTTTGGCCGTGGTAGAAGTTATTATGGTCGATTAAACCATCAGATAACACGTATTTATCTATTTTCTCTATAAACCGAGTTACCCAAAAAAACGTTTATCGCATACGGACACCCTCAAATCTCCTCCGTTTATGCTCAAAAATTGTGTGGGAGCTTTATCTAAGCCAATAAAATGTTTGTGTGATTTACTGTCATTTCTGCCCCAGGGCCCCAAAACACCGAAAATCGTGTATATTTGGGCCGTTTGGGAGGTCGTACTGGGTTGCGTTTCCGTTTCTCTTGATTTTTGTACCACGTGTCCTGGGCTATGGTAGAAGTTACCATGTTCGATTAAACCATCAAATAACACGTATTTATCCATTTTCTCGATAAACCGAGTTACGTCGAAAAACGTTTATCGCATACGGACACTCTCAAATATTCTCTGTTTATGTTCAAAACTTGTGTGAGAGCTTTATCTGAGCCAATAAAATGTTTGTGTGATTTAATACCATTTCTGACCCGGGGCCACAAAATACCGAAAACCGTGTATTATAGGCTGTAATTTAGGCCGTTCGGGAGGTCGTACTGGCTGCGTTTCAGATTCTCTTGATTTTTGTACCACGTATCCTGGGTCGTGCTAGAAGTTACCTTGTTCGATTAAACCATTAGATAACACGTATTTATCCATTTTATTGGTAAACTGAGTTACCCCCGAAAAGGTTTAACGCATACGGACACCCTTAAATCTCCTCCATTTATGTTCAAAATTTGCGTGGGAGCTTTATCTGAGCTAATAAATTGTTTGTGTGATTTACTGCCATTTCTGACCCGGGGCCAAAAAATACTTTAAACCGTGTATTATAAGCTGTAATTTAGGCCGTTCAGGAGGTCGTACGGGCTGCGTTTCAGTTTCTAACGATTTTTGTACCACGTGTCCTGGGTTGTGGTAGAAATTACCTTGTTCGATTAAACCATCACATAACACGTATTTATCCATTTTCTCGATAAACCGTGTTACCTCGAGAAACGTTTATCGCGTACATACACCCTCAAATCTCCTCCGTTTATGTTCAAATTTTGCGTGGGAGATTTATCTGAGCTAATAAAATGTTTGTGTGATTTACTTCCATTTCTGACCCGGGGCCACAAAATACAGAAAACTGTGTATTATAGGTTGTAATTTGGGCCGTTCGGGAGGTCGTACTGGGCTGCGTTTCTTTTTCTCACGATTTGTGAACCACGTGTTCTGGGCCGTGGTAGAAGTTACCATGTTTGATTAAACCATCAGATAACACGTATTTATGCATTTTCTCGATAAACCGAGTTCTCTCGAAAAACGTTTATCGCATACCGACACCCTCAAATCTATTCCGTTTATGCTCTAAATATGCGTGGCAGCTTTATCTGAGCCAATAAAATGTTTGTGTGATTTACTGCCATTTCTGAACCGGGGCCACAAAATACCGAAAACCGTGTATTATAGGCAATAATTTGGGCCGTTCAGGAGCTCGTACTGGGCTGCGTTTCAGTTTCTCACGATTTTTTTACCACGTGTCCTGAATCGTGGTAGAAGTTACCATGTTCGATTAAACCATCAGATAACACCCCCGAAAAACCGTGTATTATAGGCTGCAATTTGGGGCGTTCGGAAGGTCGTTCTAGGTCATGTTTCATTTTCTCGCGAATGTTTTACCACATATCCTGGGTTGTGTTATTAGTTACCATGTTCGATTAAACCATCAGATAACACGTATTTATCTATTTTCTTTATAAACCGAGTTACCCTAAAAAACGTTTATCGCATACGGACACCCTCAAATCTCCTCCGTTTATGCTCAAAATATGTGTGGGAGCTTTATCTAAGCCAATAAAATGTTTGTGTGATTTACTGTCATTTCTGCCCAGGGCCCCAAAACACCGAAAATCGTGTATATTTAGGTCGTTTGGGAGGTCGTACTGGGTTGCGTTTCCGTTTCTCTTGATTTTTGTACCACGTGTCTTGGGCTGTGGTAAAAGTTACCATGTTCGATTAAACCATCAAATAACACGTATTTATTTATTTTCTCGATAAACCGAGTTACGTCGAAAAACGTTTATCGCATACGGACACCCTAAAATATCCTCTTTTTATGCTCAAAATTTGTGTGGGAACTTTATCTGAACCAATAAACTGTTTGTGTGATTTACTGTCATTTCAGACCTAGGGCCCCAAAACACCGAAAACCGTGTATTATAGGCTGTAATTTGGGCCGTTCGGGAGGTCGTACTGGGCTGCGTTTCAGTTTCTCATGATTTTTGTACCACGTGTCCTGGGTCGTGCTAGAAGTTACCATGTTCGATTAAACCATCAGATAACACGTATTTATCCATTTTCTTGGTAACTGAGTTACCCCCGAAAAAGGTTTATCGCATACGGACACCCTCAAATATCCTCTGTTTATGTTCAAAATTTGCGTGGGAGCTTTATCTGAGCTAATAAAATGTTTGTGTGATTTACTGTCATTTCTGACCCGGGGCCACAAAATACTGAAAACCGTGTATTATAGGCTGTAATTTGGGCCGTTCGGGAGGTCGTACTAGGCTGCGTTTCAGTTTCTCACGATTTTTGTACCACGTGTCCTAGATCGTGGTAGAAGTTACCTTGTTCGATTAAACCATCAGATAACACGTATTTTTCCATTTTCTTAATAAACCGAGTTACCCCCGAAAAAGGTTTATCGCATACGGACACCGTCAAATCTCCTCCGTTTACGTTCAAAATTTGCATGGGAGCTTTATCTGAGCTAATAAAATGTTTGTGTGATTTACTGCCATTTCTGACCCGGGGCCATAAAATACTGAAAACCGTGTATTATAGGCTGTAATTTGGGCCCCGTTCGGGAGGTCGTACTGGGCTGCGTTTCTGTTTCTCACGGATTTTGTACCACTTGTTCTGGGCCGTGGTAGAAGTTACCATGTTCGATTAAACCATCAGATAACATGTATTTATGCATTTTCTCGATAAACCAAGTTACTCTCGAAAAACATTTATCGCATTCTGACACCCTCAAATCTCCTCCGTTTATGCCCTAAATATGCGTGGCAGCTTTATCTGAGCCAATAAAAGTTGTGTGTAATTTAGTGCTATTTCTGGACCTGGGGCAACAAAATACCGAAAACCGTGTATTGGGTTGCGTTTCAGTTTCTCAGTATCTTTGTACCACGTATCCTTGGCCGTGGTAGAAGTTACCATGGTCGGTTAAACCATCAGATAACACGTATCTATCCATTTTCTCGATAAACCGAGTTAACCCCGAAAAAGATTTATTGCATACGAACACCCTTAAATCTCCTCCGTTTATGCTTAAAATTTGTGTGGGAGCTTTATCTGAGCCAATAAAATATTTGTGTGATTTAATTCCATTTCTGACCCGGGGCCCAAAAACACCGAAAACCGTGTATTATAGGCTGTAATTTGGGCCGTTCGAAAGGTCGTACTGGGTTGCGTTTCAATTTCTCATGATTTTTGTACCACGTGTCCTGGGCTGTGGTAGAAGTTACCATGTTCGATTAAACCATCAAATAACACGTATTTATCCATTTTCTCGATAAGCCGTGTTACACCGAAAAACGTTTAACGCATACAGACACCCTCAAATCTCCTCCGTTTATGTTCAAAATTTGTGTGGGAGATTTATCTGAGCTAATAAAATGTTTGTGTGGATTTACTTCCATTTCTTACCCGGGCCACAAAATACCCGAAAACCGTGTTTATATTGTAATGTGGGCCTTTCGGAGGGTCGTAACTGGCTGCGTTTATGTTCTGCTCATCTCACGATTTTTTGAACCAACTGTTTCAAGCCTTGGTAGAAGTTACCATGTTTCGATTAAACCATCAGATAACACGATTTAGCATTTTCTCGATAAACCGAGTTACCCTCGAAAAACGTTTTCGCATAACCGACACCCTCAAGGATCTATTCCGTTTATGCTCTGAAATAGTAGCGTTGTGGGGCGGGACTTTATCTGAGCCCATACAATGGTTTTGGTGTGATTACTGGCCCATTTCGAACACCGGGGTCCACAAAAATACCGAAAACCGTGTATATAGGCAATACTTTGGGCCGTTCGGAGCTCGTACTGGTGGGGCTGGGGGCGTTTCATTCTGGTGGTCGTCTCACGATTTTTTGTATCAACGTGGTCCTGAATCGTGGAAAGTTACCCATGTTTCGATTAAACCATCACAGATAACACCCCCGTGTGGTTAAAAACCTTGTACTGGGTGAGGGTAGGCTGCGAATTTGTGTGCGTGGGCGTTCGGAAGGTCGTTCTAGGTCATGTTTCATTTTCTCGCGAATGTTTCACCACATATCCTGGGTTGTGTTATTAGTTACCATGTTCGATTAAACCATCAGATAACACGTATTTATCTATTTTCTTTATAAACCGAGTTACCCTAAAAAACGTTTATCGCATACGGACACCCTCAAATCTCCTCCGTTTATGCTCAAAATATGTGTGGGAGCTTTATCTAAGCCAATAAAATGTTTGTGTGATTTACTGTCATTTCTGCCCAGGGCCCCAAAACACCGAATATCGTGTATATTTAGGCCGTTTGGGAGGTCGTACTGGGTTGCGTTTCCGTTTCTCTTGATTTTTGTACCACGTGTCCTGGGCTGTGGTAAAAGTTACCATGTTCGATTAAACCATCAAATAACACGTATTTATTTATTTTCTCGATAAACCGAGTTACGTCGAAAAACGTTTATCGCATACGGACACCCTAAAATATCCTCTTTTTATGCTCAAAATTTGTGAGGGAACTTTATCTGAGCCAATAAACTGTTTGTGTGATTTACTGTCATTTCAGACCTAGGGCCCCAAAACACCGAAAACCGTGTATTATAGGCTGTAATTTGGGCCGTTCGGGAGGTCGTACTGGGCT
>JAIUZE010067763.1:0-17182 GCA_022085475.1 Heliosperma pusillum | reverse complement strand
CATAAATAAAATAAATTGCTGCAAAATTCATGCCAAAATCGCCCTAAACACATTCATGCTTATTGTAGCTCGATTTTACGGGATTTATTGATTTTTAACCATTAAAAATCAATATCAACATTTAAATCTCATTTAAATTCAAAATAACTAACTAAACTGTTTTAGAACTCAAAATTAGTCCCTAATAATTTTGTTGGTCATTAGTTAGATCGATTTGATTTCATTTGCTAAATATAATGGTTTAATCATAACTTTTATGAAATAAACCCAAAATAAAATATAAACATCATAAAAATTTGAAACCAAAAACTTTGTCCATTCTGGATCATTTCTAGAAACTCCAAAAATAAAAAACATTTGCTCAAAAAATTTAAATTAATTTTATGAACAAATAACTTTGTATTTAATCGTTTTATCAAATAGAAATCATTAAATATAGTAAAACAGTGAAACAAATTATGAAATTTCACCAAGATTATCAACATCATAATGTAAAATGTACACAAAAATTTCATGACCATAAAACGACGTTTCAATTTTATGAATATTATAATCTCATATTATCGAATTTTATCTTATAAAAATCAATAAACATGAAATACTTAATTAAAAGTCACGAAATTTTACATACAATATGTAAGACATGCATGTGAGATCAAATTAAAATTTCATGGCCAGAATCAACATGAAACTATTTTTAGTTAACTTTTAACATCAAATATGCATATTAACTCGGTTTAAAAGCCAAAAATGAAAATAAATAGCAACTTAATCCCTAAAATCACGAAATTTGACCACAAAAAATTTGAAGTCAGTAGGTATACATGAACAAAACATTTTCGTCCAAATCATATTTTAACTCAAATTTTTGATTTATTAGTTATCTTATAACTTTAATAAAAATTGTCCAAAATGAAAAGGCATGCTACAAGCTAGCTCTGATACCACATAAAAGTCCATAGACCTTAATTAGACTCCTCTAAGTAGTTACTAAATTACTTGTTAATTTAGTATTTAATGATCTATGTAACATGCATGCAAATATAAAGACATTTATATAAAAGAAGAAATTTTCTCACATTGAATTGGAAATGATATGGGCACAACAAGGACTCCTTCTTGTTGTTCTTGAGCTATTATATAGATGATCCTGCAAAAATCTTCAAACTAGAAGATCTTCTTTAAATTGCACCCAAGACTAACCCAAATAAACTTAACTTATTATTAACTACGTAGTAGATAATAAGAAAAGTTACACTAATATTAAAATATACTACTATAGTAATACTTAGTGAATATTAGTGTATGAGAGTTTTAGAAAGATGACAGGATTTTAGTGAAATAAAGCAAATAAGCAAGAATGAACAACACAAAATGAACAACCATATTGCCCTTTTATAGGCAATATGGCTGGTCCTCTAACCCTCACAAGGGACTTATTTTGCTTATTTTAATTCACATGCAAAGTGGTAGAGTGTAGTGTTGAGTGAAATGATTTTAGGTTTACTATTCATGTCATAATCACATGTAACTTGTGAGCATGAACAAGAGCAACCATCATCACTTCTCCACTACTACTTGACCAGCCACATGTGGCCTTATATGGTCTATTTTGATTTTTGATTTTTGATATTTGTCCCACAAATACCTATTAATTATATGCTTAATTATCTTATGTAATTAAGTGTTAATTTGATCATATAACAATTATATGACACAAATAAGTAAATAATATGTACTTAACTTTTTAAGTGATATTTTACCATTATATCAATATATAATGGGTCCCACAATGCTTAATTAATTTATTTTACAACTCCTTGTAAATATAATTAACTAATTAGCTCTACCTCAAACTATATGTAAAACCTCAACTAATTTAGTAAATTAACAATTAATTACTAAAATAGATCTTATTTAATCATATTAAAATAAGATATAAATTTATTTGTCAATTATCGCATAATTGAAAAATAAGCTTAATCGAATTTGAGTTCGTAACTCAATTTCTAACTATTAATTCTCGTATATATATAAAATATATGTAATGGACTAATCAACTGTATCATATACAATTAATTAGTTACTATTTGGGTTTCATCCTATAGGTGTGACCGAAAGGGATCATTTGATCACCGCCGTCATATGACAATAACGTCAAACTCTAGTTAGCCAATCGTTATTGATTTACGTTAATCAATTGACTAATCATATAAATATATAGTGGAGGACACCTACTCCAACACATACTACACCATTGAATGATTTATTAGGAGAGATTAATTGCGAGCTTAACGGGAACCCAGAGGGAAAGGAAAAGCTTGCTTCTAAAGCACGCGAGAAGATCTTGCTTAGCACTTTTAACTCTCTTTTCCTTGTTCTAATTTTAATTTGATTTAATTTCTATTCTTATGATTAGGACGGACAAGTCAAATAATATGTATTGCCCCGCCGATTACGCGTAATTCCATATATAAAACAACAAAGAAGTTTCGGCCAATAGGAGTGGAGCAGCTCGTTTCCAATTCACACAATGGCTGGTAGTCTAGGCTCAGCTGACGCCACAAGACCTCGCTAGTGATAAAGCCCTTTAAAAATATCTTTGTACCGGTCTCCTAGAATGCAGATAAGGATTGCTTTCTTAAGTCGGTGACTACTTGAAAGGACTTTTTCTTCAAATAATAAGGATTAATCACATGTCTTTCATTTGTGATTTCTTTTTCATGGTATAAGCCGAACTAATTACTTTGTCCCATTTTCCCACCTCGAAACCCATGTTATTGCTTGTCTACGTCAGAGCTAGCTAATGAGATTCTTAAAAAAAAAAATTATATACATTAGGGAATTATGTAAGAATAAGAAACTTCTTTCCTATGCATTTTTAATAAAAATTCTAGCATCTTATATCGGGTAAGCACTCTCTTCGAGCCAGGGTCAATGGTTTCGTTTCGAGCAAGCCAAGAATATTATAAAGGATTAAGGTATCAAGGAGCTTGTTCCTCTTTCTCCTTGTTTGTTACGTTTGAACACAGCTCGTCCATGATAACTTCTTCGAATTTGCGTGAACTAGCGCGGACCAATCGAAATTCACTCGCCGACAGATCTAAATCTTGCTTAATCTCGGTCGATATCATAAAATCTCTTATTTAGTTTGGCTCGAGGGAGAAAACCAATGCTTGATGTGAGGCGCAAAGCCCTTTATCCGTATTCGTGTTTTCAAATGAAGTCCCTTTGCGGCTCGTTAGACCAATTATCAGCAATTGTCGGCCTATTGATAGGATCAATTAACCCATCACTTTCGAAATCTTAATCTTTAAAAACCTTGATTTCTCGAACTCGTTTTCAAAAAATAAAGCTACTTCACTCATAAACCATGATTATAAAGTAATACGCTAGCCGACGTTTCCAGCCCAGGAAAGGCGATGCCAATTTCTTTTGGTCCCTTTTGATCCTTCATAAAGAAAGGAAAGGATTTGAACCCGGGAGAAGTTCAAGGGGATTAATTTACTGGAAAACTCTAAATTCACTTGAAAACTCTAAAAAAAATACCATCAATATTGGTCGAATGATAAGAAGTTGCAAACAAAATAGGCTGCTAAAGAGCTCAGAATCACTCCTATCGCAAAATGTGGTTATATATTGGGAAAATAAAGCCCTAAATGGCGTAGAAAAGAAAGTCATGGTCCTCGCAGTCCTAGTACCTAAGGGGCTTTAGCCTTTAATTTAATCGTAGAAATAAAACCATGTGCAATTGCCTGAGGCAATTCTTTGCTTAAATGCATTCTATTTACTTATGATAAATTTCATTACTCTAAGGTACATCATCGGTCCTAAATTCTCAATCTTGTATTCTTTGATGTCAATATCGGAATTTCAAGTGACAAAAGAGTTAAGTATATTTAAAAGGCTCATAAGATTAGACGAATCAGGCTTGACCTGCCATGGCAAGGAGAAGGAGGGTGTGATACCGGGGTGAGGAGAAATTCCTACATAGGATCAAGCACCAGCGCTCTTAGTGCTTCAATTAATTAAATCCAGAAGGGCTATACTCATGTCCTGAAACAGGAAGTGACGCATCGACTGAAACAACAAAAGAAGAAGGAACTTTTAGGCATTGCGTTTTCCCTCAAATCATGCATGTAAAAGTGGCACTTCAGAGATAAGGATTTATAGTTATGAAAATCTACTTCTTCAAGGCCAGGAAGTCAGGCCTATCCTTTTAGTCATAACCGATAAGGCGAGCCTTCTGTCCCTGCTTTAGTTTAAGAGTAACGGCTTTGCATTGGTGATCTTTTGTAGCACTTTCGCCAAGATTCTAGGATTTCATATTCCAAACCATAGGACTTCTTGATGCGGCAGTAAAGGGAGAAGTTTCTTCGTGAGCAGAAGCAGATCCCGAGGTTGAGGAAACTTTAGATGGCTCTACTATAAATAAAGGAGTAATAAAGAGGTGACTCATTATTGTCAACCTGCAAATCCATATTCTTTGGTCTCTCATTAAAGTGGCTATGTAAACAAAGTTTTTCCTAGAATTGAAGATAGGCTTTTTATGGAGTTTATCACCTACTACGAGTTCCCTTCATCAATTGGCTGCCAAAACATTCGGTCGAGGAAGTTAGATTTCGTTATCTATAACGTGGTTGTGCAAACAAAATTAAAAGTGCCTTTTTTTCTTAATTTTTATTGAGTTTTCCCGTCTTTTGTTGCTTGTTTTTGGCTTTTTGACCTTTTCATTAGAAAAACTAGAAGATACGAAGTGCCAGTTTTTCTATGATTTTAGGCTTCTAAAATGGATCGTTTAGACCGGTCATTTTGCTTATTCCAAATCTTACTTTGAAGCTAAATTGATTGTTTTACCACCGGAAGGAGTTTCCTAAATGAGATTGACATTCAGTGATTTCTGCCACAGGAGCTGCCAGTCTTTAAAAGTAAAACTAAATTTTAAAAGAGAAAATTCAAATTAAATTGAAGAACTTAAAATCTACTCCCTCCGATCCAGACCAATGGTAACACTTACTATAAATGGACGTTCCACACCAATGGTAACATACCTTATTTGGCACACAAAATTACTATGTTACCCTTATTCCCATTTGATATTTACACAAAATGTCATTATATGGCCCACCTATCAACCCCACAATTAAACCCATAATTACATACCCCACCTACTTTTTCCATTTTTACCCCTCATTTTTCCACCTTTTCTTAAATACTCCAATTTCCACCATGTTACCATTGGTGTGGATCAGAGGGAGTATGATTTTTCTTGCGATAAAGGATTAAAGAATCGTAACTGGCTAAGAAGGGTCAAAGGAAATGGAGTTATAAAAGAGCAAAGGAATTTCGAGCCAATCACTGAATTATTCTTTTTCGCGAGAATCGTGCTCAAGAATTGTCGTAAGTAATATTCGAAAGCAACGCCCCAATTGTCATCTTATAAAAGATCTCAAATTCCCAATCATAAAAGAAACCCGGGAAAACTTTGAGCTTAGCGATGAAAGCGCAATCCTTCTTTAATTTAATTTCTTACATAATCTCAATATGAACTAATTATAACAAGTATCTGATAAAGTGTGACTTTTAAACTTTATACACCTTCGTCCACCTATACATTATTTCTTACTTCATTTATAAGAGACTTCATCTCTTTAATGAAATAGGAAATATGTTCATATTTTAAATATATGATAGTCAAATCATAATTGTCTTATTTCTATAATATTATTATATTATATTATGTATATTATTAATATTAATTTTATTATAGCATTATAGCCAACATCCATTTCGCTACATACTTCAACTCGTTTAAGACGAATTAAGATTATTATCTTAATAAAATTATCATATATAGTTCAAATTTTAACAATTTTAAATTAAAAATCACCATATGAAAAATAAATTCAATCATAAATCATTGTTGAATGCAATATGTATGATAGGTCCTAATCAGAATCCTAACATTTGGGATATTACTGATCGGTTTAAGAAACTATCATTGAATGATGAGACTCCTAGCTGTAGTAGAAATATAGATAATAGTGTTCCTAGCAGAAGTGCAAGTACAAGTGCAAGTTCAAGTACAAGAGGAAGTGAAGTAGAAGTGGAAGCAGCAGTGAAAAGTCAAAGCGAAAATATAATATATCAGTATGAAGATACACCAGAAATTATTGTGCGTATTAAACTCATTTGTGATTCATAAAAGTTCACACAAGATCTTATAGATCATACAAGAGCATCATTTTTTGAGATTCCAAAATCAATAACAAAACTTACGGAAAAGAGCAGTGATTATGTGATGTCACTTTGCCTTCTATCTATACCCAGGCAATGTGAATTGTTTTTACAAAAACATTCATATACCAGATAGCTAAGAAGGTTTCAAGGAAATTAGAAATAAGATAGGGCTAAAATTGAGTAAGGACTCTCTGTCTGTCTGTCAGGTTGTACTTAAATTAAAAGGTTTATCAGATTATACTATTAAGAAAGCATCTATGATGAGTCATGTCTTCGTTGAAGCCATCACGTACAATAATTGTTATAATGGTAGATTTATAATTCTTATAAAACTAGGTATTGGATGCACCATATGGTATGGCTTTGCTCCAGACAATAGAATTCATTTACCAGTAGAAAATTTAACACCATTGTTCAATCATATTGATAATCACAATTTATTCATCCACAACTTTGATGTACATGTCCAACCAGGATTTAATTAAATGACCTTAGTTGAAGGGAAAGATAATCTAGTCATACCTTTGCTTGAAGCTTTAACTATGAAAAGTCATTTGTTGAAATTGAAGTCCCTAAATCAAGAGAATCTCATATTGTAGATGTATGCTTAGGATTGACTATAGCTGTCTTATTAACTACTGGAATAATACCCTATATTTGGGATTTTTAAATCATATTTTTTATTAGGGAGTTTACTTGCTCGAACGAATGTGAAGAGGGTCATGTTATTATTATAGTTCTTTTAATCTTTATATATTGAGTGAGTGAGTTGGATCCTCCTATAAGTTGGACTTTTATTTATTCCATATATGACAAGATTATAACAGAAAATTATCATATTAAGCTTGAGGGTTAATAGGGTGGAGGTTTATAAGTAGTCCATACTCATTTGATTTAGGAAGGAAGGAGTAGAAAGGATATTTAGTTAATGTTTGGGCAAAATTGAAAGTGGTACAATAATGTTTGAGGATCGTGTTGTTTGGGAAGGATACAAAGGTTTTTGTTTGTTCTAATAAGTAAGAGATGGGAATAAGGGTTTATTGAGTAGTATTAGAAGTTGCGGGGATAAAATATTTTGTGTCATAGTAAGGGTTAGTTACAAGATTTTGCATAAGGGTATGAATTGATTAAAGATGTAAAAGGTTACGATTAAAGGTTGACAAAAGAAGGTAATATTTAGAAGACGTAAAATACGGTGTTAAAGTGGTGGTATAAAGCACGGTGTGTAAACATGACGTGGGTATTGGATTTTGTTGTGAATTTTGTTATGGGCTATGAGTTTAGTTGAGATCGAATTAGTGGTATGGTATCGATTACGGGGGTGTTGCTTGTATATGTTGTTGTAAATTATTTTTTCGCTGATGTTAGTAAGACTTATAACATTATCTTTAAGGTTTATGATGGAGAACTCTGGGTAGACTATCGCAACCTTAATTTAAGGTTATATGCTTGTGTTTTCGCTGCGATGTTAATGCAATATTATACTTCCTCCGTTCCATAGAATAGTTTACGTTTGCTTTTTGCACAAATATTAAGAATGGGTGAAAACAAGTGGGGTATCTACTTTTACATATGTTAGTTTACCAAATTGCCCTCTTATAAGTTGCTTTTGTTTGTTGTATTAAGAATGGGTGAAAACAAGTGGGGTACCTACTTTTACAAGGATAGTATGGTAATTTAACATAATTATTGATGTCCATAAAAAGAAACGTAAAGAACTAAGTGGAACGGCCTAAAATGGAATACGTAAACTATTCTATGGAACGGAGGAAGTATATACTTGGATAAGAGTATATTGTAAGATGGTGTGTGAGTATAGCCATTAATGTTTAGATTGTATTTGGTTTATGGTATTGACAACAAGGTGACAATGAAATGATGAGGGATACATTGTTCTTGCATTATGGTTCGTGAGTTGTGTTAGATAATTTGTTGGTTGGACTATTGTTTTGGTTGGGGTAATCATGTCGGTACATGGTATAGAGTGGAAGTATGTGGTGGGTTATGGTGGGTTATGACCGTCGTAGTGTATAAGTGTCAATGATGGAAATAGTGTTGTGGTCAAATCACAGCGTGGAAGAGGCGACTTGGGAGATTGAGGATGATATGGAAAAGGGGTATCCGCATATGTATGACCATATATGATTTAGGTTTCGTTGACGTAAACCTGGATTTATGGGGGTGGAATTTACTAGCTCGTAAATTTTTGTTTTTAATAATGGCAACCTTATGAGTAAGTATAGTTAGTATTTTTGGTTGGCATTGGTATTGGTATTGGTTGTTGAATTTTGCTTGGTTAGTATTAAGTCTATGTAGTTTGAGTGTTATTCTAGTGGTGTATTAATGGTTGTGTAGTGCTAGTGTGTTGGTGCGTGAAATTCGAGGACGAAACTCATTTTAAGGGGGGAGGTTGTAAAACTCTGTTCTTATTCAGGGAACGCGGCGGAGTACGAGGTCAAATTTCGACCGAGTAGGTGCGACTCGGTCGAGTTCCCAAGTTTTACTCGATCGAGTGAGGCAGAGTAGCTAAATTAAAGTCAGACACTGTTTGGGATAACTCAAATCACGTACTATCCACTCGACCGATTAGGGCAAGAGATTCGATCGAGTCGAGCCGGCCTGATGGGATTTTTTTTGTTTTAGATTTTCTTTATTTCAACCCATAAACTAAAGGGTTAGTATAAACCGTCTTTTAGCTGTCATTATCACCCTAAACCATATATTCACATCTTATTACCATCTTATTATCATCTCAAGAAGAGATTGCTAGATGTATTATGAGTTTGTTAAACTTTAACCCTTATTTTTCCACGTTTAACAATTTTTCATATATCTTGTAAGATAATAGCATTAATCTTTATCGTAATCATTACTTTAAAAATTAAACCTGGAATTTGGGTATTTTTCTTATGTTATTGAATCTTATGAGACTTAGGATATAAATTGGGGGGTTTTGGAAATAAGTGTAAAATTAGGAAATTGATTAATTATAGATTATGATTAGGTATTATTAATATGTTATGTAGGTGACAGCTTTCTAAACGATCGATTTTGATTCCTTAAGATTGGAAGGTGCTAAAAGGTAGAGATTTTTATACTCAATCCGAGATATTTTATGGTTGATGATAATGATTGGATGATTGACATTGATATTATGTTGAGTTTGACATTGGACTTGTGATTTAGGGACCGGTACGGGTAACTGGGTTCCTTGACGCACTGTTGCACGCGGAGGGTTGCACGGAGTATCCTCTTATGGGCCCACCACAAGAGGGTGCTAGACGTTTGACGTTATTGTCATTTTAAATGGCGGTGATCAACTGGTCCCTAAGAGTCACACCTAAAGGATGTGTTTGAGAGATATGGTTATATGAAAATATAATCATATTGATGCCTTATATGACTAAAAGGTTAGTCGATGTATATGACTAAAAGATTAGTCAATGTAATGATAATACGATTATTTAATACGATTAAATAATACTAGCTGAGACGAATTAAATGTTAATTCGTAATTGAATATAAACTGTTATATCTAATTAATGTATATAATGTAATTATTTAATACGATTAAACAATGTAAGATTAAACGAATTAAATGTTAATTCGTAATTAAATATAAACTGTTATATTTAATTAGCAAATTATAAATATACGATGTTTATAATTAACGTATATATTATAATATTACATTCACATATTATACATTAAATAAATAAAAGAAGGAAGAATCCTATCTTGACTCCAATTCCTAATACAAGTAGAAGAAAAAGAGGGAAGACTCCTCCCTCTACTAGACTTCTATTTGGACGTGTAAAAGGAGAGAGGAGGAGAGGTCTATATAAACTCTTCTTCTCTACATAATTCATCATTTAGTTCTTGACACAAAAATCATCACTAATTTTTGTATTCTTTCTAGCACAAGAAAAGGCATATCTCATAGCATCTTGGGTGCAACAATTAGGAGAATATCGATTTCGATATTGTTCATAGGCCAAATTTGCTAGAACCAAAGGTTAATTCTAAATTCCTATAATTTTATAATATGCAATTCATTTATGACTCGTAACTCATATACTATAGTTTCGTTATAATCCGTAAAATTAATGACGAAATATACCGATATTTCCAACAAGTGGTATCAGAGCCAAGGGCTACGAAATTATTTTATATGTTTTTCATAATTGGTGAAATATAAGATTAGATTTTTTTTGTTTTTTTCTTTTTTCGGCCGAGAAAAGAAAGAAAAAAAACAGTTTGATTTTTTTTTGTTACTGTTCACGGTCGAGAAAAAAAAAATTTGGTACTGTTCACGGCACTGTTCAGCCGTGAGAAAAAAAAATTTTTGCCTTGTTTTTCCATTTTGATTCATTATAATTGTTGTTTTAAATAGTTAAAACGATAACATGATGAATTTGTAGTTGTTTTGATTTAATAAGGATTAAATTAAAATGTAAATGGAAATCGATTTGAATGTTCATTGCTATATATTTTTCGGTATTCATTGATTTAGATATTCATTTTAAATTGTTAAATTGAATCATCTAGTTCGTATCGATGTTTAATAATGATTAGATGTTGATAATATGTACCGATCTTGAAAATATTAGTAACATCAAATTAAATTATATATTTTTAAAAAAAAACTGTTTCTTTTTTTTAATTTTTGGTCGATTTTTATTTATTATTCATTATAATGATAATGTTTCGTTTATTGTTGTGAAGAAGTTCACAATAATTGGATACCCAATTATTTTAAAGAGGTTTAAAATAATATTGTATTAATTCATGTTAAAGAATATGAATTAAAATTGGATTATGTTTGGTTGGGGTTATTGTGATTAATTAAGGAATTGTCACATAATTTTGATCATTTTAAAAGGTGGTTTGGATAAATTACTCTTCATAATTAAAGAATTATGTCTTGAATGATTAATTTATAGTTGATGCATTTTATCTTGTTGAATGAATGGTTGAATGGTTTAATTTACGTATTTTTGCAATCGGTTGTAATTTGTATTACCTAGTGTGGCCTTAGTTGATCATGTTTTCGTAATGATGGAAACATGATCTTTGATGTAATTTTGAGATCTCGAATCTCCATTTTATTTTTCATTAAATTATGTTTTTAAATTAGAATGTAAATAGGTTTATATTTTGTAATTTATTAAATGTATTTTGAGAAGACTAAAGATGGAGATCGGATTGCTCACTCCCGCTACATGGACCAAGATGGAACATCAAGACAAGCTTCTCGGGTCCAAATGGGTTGGATTCCAAAGTTGTATTTTGTTCATTTTGGTAGATAGGCCACACTAGGACTTTGTAATATTTTTATGTATTTTTCCGTTCTTGTTGTTTTTTCATCACATGATAGTTAGTGCATCATATTCCGCCTAAACCAAACCACCTATTACTAAAATGCATGAAAATTGACTCATATAGTTTGAATGTTAGTTATCATGGACATAAAGATGTCACTCGAATTTAAGCCATCATTTTAGTTTATTCATTCTCGCATGCTAGATATTAGTTCACTTAAAATTGAATTAAAATAAAATTGATGGGATCTTCCTCTAAACCTAAAATTGAGACTAGTCTTTATAGGTCAAACTACTATGAATCCCTTCTTCGTCGGTAGGCATATAGTACCTTACTCTCCATATGACCCATTCTACGTTGGGTAAGTAGTGTGTGTTGACCTATTTTATCTCAACATTATAGTCCGAAGAGTTTCTCGTGATTATGATGGACTAAAGATAGAATTTACAGAAATTTATCGACCAAGAATTCTAAAGGTAGAATTAGCCAAGAGGTTGGCTTATCAATTTACAGATAATTGAGTCTTGGGATCATTTATGTAATTCTTGAGGGAGGTCAATTATATAAATGCTCGAGTCTTTGCATTAAAACAAATTTTGCACTAGACTTAAATTCAAATCGATGAGTATGCTTATTATGGTTTTTTTCTTCTTTTTCAAAGTAGAACTCATTTATATTGATAAATACTGCATATAACAAATGGCTGGAAATACTGATATCCCTATGCCAAGTGCCACGCTCGCGCGCGAATCCTGGCTTAAAGCTTTTATGGACCACATGAATCAGTCCACGTGACTAAAGAATGACGGGTCCAACTTTGCGGACTGGGAGGCGGCATTACGGAATGCAGCCATTGCTGACGGCAAGCTCCAGTACTTGACTGAGCCAATACCGCCAAACCCAGGCCCCAATGCGAGAGCTAACGAGTCACATGCTTATAATGACTTCGTTACGGAAGCGGGTGCGATAAAGAACGTACTCATTTTTGCAATGGAACCCAATTTGCAAAGACGCTTCATTGCCCAAGGTGCAAATAAGATTTTCAGCACGCTCACTAACGAGTTCTCAAAAGCACCGAGAATCGTTAGTTATGAGCATACCTATCGCTTCTTTGAGGCAAAACTCAAGAAGGGCCAACCGGTTAGCCCACACATTCTTGATATGATTGAGAATGTCGAGAAACTGGAGGCATTTGATTGCAAAATCAGTGAGAGCATAGTCATTGACCGTGTGCTTCATTCACTTCATGATGGTTTTTCCCTTTTCAGGACAAATTACTACATGAATGACATGAAGAAAAGTCTTCATGAGCTGCACTCACTTCTCGTACAGACCGAGAAGGATCTGAAATTGAACGGGAGCATGAAGCAAGATGTTCTCATGATTTCCAACAAAAACAAAGGTAAGGGCAAGGCTCATGGCGACCTAAATGTAGGGAAGCCAAAGTTTAAAAAGTCAGGAAAGGGTAATAGTAGGCCTGGTGAGACTAGTAGCTCACAAGGCAAGGCAAAGAGCAAGGACAGTGACAATGAATACCACCATTGCCACAAGACTGGGCATTGGAGGAGGAAATGTCCAGTGTACCGTGAGGACATAAAAGCAGGCCGCGTCACTCCTGTTGGTATGTCATCTTATATTCATATGATTGAGATTAACCATGCAAGTTTCGGAACTTGGGTACTTAATACTGGTTGTGGTTCTCATTTGTGTAATCATTTGCATGGCTTAAAAAACATCACACCTCTCGCAAAGGGTGATGTGGACCTGCGAGTCGGGAATGGAGCAAAAGTTGCTGCAGTCTCAATGGGAACATACGTAATCCAACTCCCGAGTGGATTTGAGTTGTATTTATATAACTGTTACTATGTACCCAGTTTATCTAAGAACATTATATCTGTTTCCGTACTTGATAAAGACGGGTTTTCATTTTCAATAAAAGACAATAGCTGTATTTTCTCTTTGAATGAAATGATTTATGGCAAAGCAGTTTCCATGAATGGCATTTATATCTTAGATCAAACAACAGAAATATTACACGTGAATAATAAGAAAGTAAAGGTTGGTGACAAAGATCAAACTTATCTATGGCACTGTCGTATGGGACACATAAATGAAAAACGTGTAAAGAAGCTCATTGAGAATGGGACTATCTCCCCATTTGATTACGAATCATTGGCACGTGTGAATCATGTCTCATCGACAAAATGACTCGAATTCCCTTCAAAGGTGTTGGAATGCGTGCTAATGACCTATTAGGACTCATACATACTGATGTATGTGGACCTATGTCAATCAACGCAAGAGACGGCTATAGATATTTTATCACTTTCACGGATAATTTGAGTAGATACGGATATGTCTACTTAATGAAGCATAAAAGTGAGTCCTTTGAAAAGTTCAAGGAATTCCAGAATAAGGTTGAGAACCAACTGGGAAGAAAGGGTAAAGCACTTCGATCAGATCGTGGTGGCGAATATCTTTCAAATGAGTTTGATCAACACCTTAAAGACTGTGGCATAGTATTACAGTTAACTCCCCCTGGAACACCTCAATTAAATGGTGTGTCCGAACGGAGAAATCGAACATTACTTGATATGGTTCGATCCATGATGAGTCACACGGTAGTACCTGAT
This sequence comes from Heliosperma pusillum, assembly GCA_022085475.1. Classification (NCBI taxonomy): domain Eukaryota; kingdom Viridiplantae; phylum Streptophyta; class Magnoliopsida; order Caryophyllales; family Caryophyllaceae; genus Heliosperma; species Heliosperma pusillum. Next base: position 2,987 of record JAIUZE010067763.1, on the reverse strand, counting down.
TCATTATGGGGTTTTGCTCTTTTGTCAACTGCTCTAATATTTAACCGAAGTCCGTCTAAAGCTGAAGACAAGACTCCATATGAGATATGGAAGGGAACGGTCCCTAACTTTTCCTTTATTCGGGTTTGGGGTTGCGAGGCTTATGTCAAGTGGAGACACGAGGATAAGCTCGGCCCGCGATCGGTCAAGACATACTTTATTGGTTATCCAAAAGGAATGTTTGGTCATTACTTCTATTCGCCTACCGAACAACGAGTTTTTGTTGCGGTTAGTGCGAAGTTCTTAGAGAAAGAGTTTCTCGAGAATAAGTCAAGTAATAGAACCTTCGATCTGTCGGAGATTCAAGAACCAACAACCGAGCAACCAAAGGAGGAAGAGGTTCCTTCAACTTCTGCTACGATTAACATCCCTATGGAACCTAGGAGGTCGGGTAGAGTCTCCATTCCTCCAAACAGATACATTGGTATGGTCGAGGAGAATGAGAGAGAGGATGTTTTACTCCTAGAGAGTAACGAACCCGTTACCTATAAACGTGTTATGACATGTTCCGACTCTAAGCTATGGCTTAAAGCCATGCAATCCGAGATGGACTCCATGTATGAGAATGACGTATGGGATCTGGTTGATTTGCCTGATAAGGTACGACCTCTTCAGTGCAAATGGCTTTATAAGATAAAGCATTCTGTATAAGGACAACCAGACACCTATAAGGCACGACTAGTGGCAAAAGGTTTCACTCAAGTGCAAGGATTGCATTATGATGAAATTTTTGCACCCGTAGTTATGATGCGTTCCGTTCGGATAATCTTAGCGATTGCCGCTTTTCATGACTATGAAATTTGGCAGATGGATGTGAAAACCGCCTTCTTAAACGGTTATTTGGAGGAGGAATTGTACATGGTACAACCCGAAGGTTTCATTGATCCTAAAATCCTAAGAAAGTTTGCAAGATTAAGCGTTCCATTTATGGACTTAAGCAAGCTTCTCGGAGTTGGAATCATCGTTTCGACCAGGTGATAAAAGAGAATGGTTTCATTCGATCGGTCAAGGAACCATGCTTATATGTCAAGTCGAGTGGGAGTAAGATTGTCTTCTTGATATTGTATGTCGATGACATACTCTTGATTGGGAATGACATTCCTCTTTTATCTCCAGATGAAAGATCTGGTGAGGCACAACGCATATTGGGGATCCGTATCTATAGAGATAGATCACGACGGATGTTATCACTCAGTCAGGAGTCTTATATAGATAGGATTCTTGAAAGGTTCAGCATGACCAACTCCAAGAACCGGTACCTTCCAATGATTTCTGGGATGCATTTGAGTAAAGCTCAGACACCCAAGACATCGGAAGAGGTCGAGCGCATGAGTCGTGTTCCTTATGCATCAGCTATAGGATTGATCATGTATGACATGATATGCACACGTTCGGACGTGACATATGCATTGAGTATGACGAGTCAGTACCAAGGCAATCCAGGTGAAACACACTGGACAGCTGTCAAAAACATCCTTAAGTACTTACGAATGACTAAGGATTGGGTATTGACTTATGGAGGAGACACTGAGCTATGCGCAATCGGTTACGCAGATGCTAGCTTCCAAACAGATCGAGATGACTCGAAATCTCAGTCTGGATTCGTCTTTACTCTTAATGGTGCTGCGGTCAGTTAGAAAAGCTCCAAACAGAGTGTTATAGCAGATTCTACAACTGAGTCCGAGTACTATATCACTTCAGAAGCTGCAAAGAAAGCTATATGGATGCGTCAGTTCTTACAAGGACTAACTGTAGTTCCTAGTTCGAGTAACCCTATCACCATCTATTGTGATAATAGAGGTGCCATCTTCCAGGCTACGGAGCCTAAGTCTAGCAACAAGTCTAGACATATACTTCGGAAGGCTCACATGATCCGAGATTACGTGGAGCAAAAGAAGATAGTGATTGACAAGATTGCTTCGGATGACAACATCGCGGACCCTCTCACTAAACCGTTAAAATATGATAAGCATGAAGGGCACATTATTTCCATGGGAATTAAACGTGTTCCTGAGTTGTAGTAGCTGTTTTATGTGATTTAGATAAATGTATCTTTTTCATGCACTATTTATAACATCATCGTATTGTTTCATATTTTGTTTTTCATGTGGATTGTACGACAACATTGAACGCCACAAAGTGAACTGAATTACATTATAATTGTTTTGGTCCGTAATCGCCTACATGAGCTGATAACTCTGGCAATTATACTGTGAAGTTGATTGATGGTGGATTCAACGAGCCATAAGTCAAACGGTTGACTGATCGATCACAGATACGAGTTATAAGGATACCTCGTAGGACATCGTGACAACGTTATGGAGTCCTAAATGTTTCAGAACATTCGGTGCCAGGTCGTGGATAGGACGTCCATAGTGTTCCTAAGTGTCGATTCTTTTGACTATCGACTGTCTCTTGAGATTAAGGCAGTTTTTGGGTGACTTTGGTTTCTTTCTCATGGTCGACCGTAACAGAAGGCTAAGTAGATTTTTACTGGGTCATTTCATACTGTGCTTGAATCTGCAGGATTCGATTTGAGGAAAATATCCAACCTTTATCAGGTTTTGTTATTTCTCAGGGCCACTCGAGGAGTTGTAACTGAAATGCATGGTCATCCTCGAATAATGATTCGTTTATCAGTTAAGTTACTCTCTAGTCGGGAAAACCACTCTTGATACTGATCACTTGTAAAATACGACGTTTGTGAATACGGACTTTGCAAATTGTTTTACATTGAGTGAGAGAAATTTTGGATATGAGAATCAGTTATCGCACATACACTTGTAAGGACAAGTGGGAGATTGTTTGTGACACCCTCAAATTTGCGGAAAGAAAAAAATTAATTTAAATAAATAAACAAAGGTGTCATAAATAAAAGGGTTCATAACAAAAGGAAAATAATATTATACATAAGAATTATACAAGACGGGAGACATATCTCCCGTATA